>SMLS01070534.1:0-10226 GCA_004785975.1 Popillia japonica | reverse complement strand
GGTACCTGTTTCAAAAAAAGTTCAAGCTGGTTTTCTTTATTTCATAATAGCTAATTCATGAATGTATGCATACTTTTTTCTTACTAAATTAAATGCTATTTATTTCTGCGTGCATGGCGTGTCATTTCTCAGACATCATTTCATCACACATAGATAACAACGATCGGAGAATGCATGTACATTATTGCTTACCCAATAAAGTTAAAATACATTTAATATATTGTAAAATTATACGAGAACCAAAAAAATCTACTCAAATTTATATAAACATCAATAAAGCATTGTTAATATTGTGGCTGCAACTCAATACTTCCGGGAAGAATTCATGAAATTGTATCGAATATATTCAATAAAATTAGATACCTCTTACGTAAATTATCTATGCGAATAGTTTCTAAAATAGCACAGATTATGATACGCGAAACAAATACCCGAACAGTTTGGAAAATATTTACAACTAAGACAAAAAGTATACTATTTCAGTCCATTATATAGTCTGGAAAATTTCATTGCTTGATAAATAGGTAGAGATAGGTAATAAATTGGCAAATAAAAGACCCATTAATAACGATTTATGCGGCTATATCGTAAATTTTCAACTTTACACCAAAGAAACCAAATTACCCGAACAACATACCGATATTTTTCAGAACACGTTAAATTTTGTCAGTAGAATAAGGGGAAAAAATAACTAATAGGAAAACCCACTGTATTCACATAACTATAAATATTTTATTTCTCTGTTGCTTTGATTTATCTGTAACATGGTTTTGATTCATATACATATACTTCTAAACTATTTATACATGTTTTATGAATGCATTAATCTGTATAAAATTAATAAATATTAATTAGTAATTAATATCTTTTATAAGTATGCCGACGAGACGATAAACCATATACAGTGAAACCTGTTTAAAACGGAATCGACTGGGACCAAAATATTTTCCTTTATACACAGGTTTCCGTTTTACTCAAGTTATTATACATATGTATTAAAATATGAAATTCTAATGTTTCATTCAACCGTCCAATCTAAAGCATACCAACATGTGAAATTCCAAAATTTTAACGAATTTGCTAAAGTTCTAAGACAAAATAGGCAAGTATCTAGATCATATTGCAGAAAAAGGAACACATTTATACATACATACCTATTTTATTTTATTGATATAAATATATGTATGAACGTTACTTTATCAACGTCCGACAAAAGATCGAACATGTGTGCACAACTATGTGTATTCCCTTTGTATTCCGTCTTCCTATTGAGTCGTTTTAACTAGTAATCCACACGTGTGATACATTTTTCAAAAGACAAAGTGTTTCCTTCATAGATGGCCGTCAGAAATGGTCTGTTTTCTAATCGTAAATCAAGCCAAGGATCGTTGCCGGTCATTTGAAGTATGTAAACTCTGTTATTTATGGTGGAAACCGATTCCGTTTTATGGAGGTTCACAATACTTTTTGGTCTAAATTTATTAGTACGGTTTCGCGTTAGACAGGTTCCGTTTTAAAGAGGTACAGTTGCTATGTTTTTTTACGAGGACGATTCCGGACTATGAAAATTTTCCGCCTTAAACAGTTTTCCGTTTTATCAAGGGTCCGTCTTAGGCAGGTTTCACTGTACTACATTATCTTGATACACATAAAAATTTTATCAAATGAACCGCTGTAACTGTAGGTACGCGAAGTAGATTTATACTACTACATATACTCTGTTTTTTATTAAGGGGAGTAAATTGTAAAACCCGTATCACATTAGACAAATTAACCTGACAGCTAATTTGGCGGTAAATTTAAATGCTGAATTGCAATGAAATCAAGTACTTATTTACACTTCCATATTTAATTTAATTTAAATAGATAGAGATTAAATAGATAGATAGATAATAGATAGATAACGATGATATTTTATTTTAAATATTTAATTCTACAGTTCTTCAGCAGAATCACTATCACTGTCGCTTGTGTCATCATTTCCAAACGAAATAATAAATGGCTCCACCACATTATCTATTAAGCCATCCAACTTGCATATTTTGCTTTCTTCTTTAGTCACATGTTCTATACAAAACCAGTATGATTTCGTTTTTAATGCTAAAAAGTATACCGGTCGTTTTGAGAAATAGGATAAATAAAGCCGGGAAGAAGTAAGGGGTATGAAAATTCGCTAAGAAGTGGGGACGCGTATGAGTCTATGAACGGTGTACTCTACAAAATTGGTGGGGACGTAGCTCCCTTCACCTCATCCACGCTTTAAATATCCTATGACTCAAAACGACCGGTATGTTCATACACAATCAATTCAAGCAGCTTAGATACCGTTGGTAATATTGAAATTGGGCGGTAATTGCTGACAACACCACCAGACTTAAATATTGGAGTAATAAACGATCTCTTCCACAAAGTTGGGATTTTTCTTTGGGAAAGTGACTTATTAAAAATGATTGCGAGGGGGGTGGCAAGCTGTTCTGCACAATTCCGCAGAAAATAGTGCAGGCATATTGTCAGAGCCAGCACTTTTATGTACGTCTAGTTGCTTTAGTTTTTCCAGTACCTGATTTCTGTAAATTGTTAAGAAGGCAGGTGCGTATGTTTTAAAATCACCGTCGTGCGATGTTAGATTGCCGTTTATAAAGTTTGAACTAAAGTATTCGCCAAACAAGTTGCAAATTGGTACTGCTTCAGTAACTTCTGCATCGTCATAACGCATAACATAAAGAGTAGCCAGGCTGCTCTTTTTGCTACGTGCAAATAACCATAAAAGTTTAGGGTCATTGGACATATTGGTTTGAATGTTTTAAATGTATTTCTGATAATCATTCAAAATAAGAAATTTAGACCGACCTCGCAATAAACTAAACGTTAAGTAGTGTAGTTTATTTCTATATAGCTTATATGATACATATTTAGTTTTTTCTTTAATTACCTTGACAGTTGATAATGAAAAACAGTGTGGAAAACAATTACCTCCCTGAATTAACTCTAAGGGGAATATGTTTATTAATGATGTTGCTTAATACTCAGTAAAAGTAATTTACCGTTTTATCAATATCGTCTATGGAATTTAAAGCTTTAAACCATCCAACCATCAATAATCTTGTAGGCGCATGATTATATCTAAGACATCTAGCATTACAATTTATTATTGTAACAATTTATTATTGTAATATCTAATGCTGCTAACATTATTGCAGAAACATTGAATATTTACGCAATACAGCTATACAGTTTTCATTAATCCATGATTCAGAAACGTCCAGTATAACTCAATGGTGAAAAAATACATTCTATCACACAAAGCTCATCCGCTAAAAATTATTATAGCTCGGATAAGATAATAATAATACTTATTTTGCACTACAAAAAGAAACATTTTTGACAAGAAACAACATTTGTTAGTATGTAGTGTAAAACCAAAATGCTGTATTCATAACACAACGGTTATGGTCTTCCATACAGTCTTTGTTAATTAAGAGCGGTAATTTAAAATAAAATGTAGCCTAAATTTAATTTAAGCCTAAATTCTGTCAAGTAATTTCAAAAACTGTAAAGATATAAATAAAAAAAAGGCAAGTACTTAACTACTACATTTCCAACAGGGCTACCGACAAGCACACTCATAACGGCAAAAAGAGACGAAATTAGCGCTGACTGGCGAGTAACGAAATAACCTTTGATTTCGACACATAAATTATTATAAAATTTCGAAATATTACAAGAGACAGACTATTGAATTACTAAACTTTCATGAAAAGGAATGGTAATAAAATTCCTGGGTCGCAGGCCAAGTGCTAAATATTATTATGAAAATTAATTTTATTATATAAATATGATGCTGCGCTGGAGACACTGAAATAGAGCATATGTAGTGTATTGCTCATACTCAGCCAGTTCAGATCGAGTAACTTGTGGCTCGCATGTTCATACTTTAGAATGACGAATATTAAGCGAATACATGAGTTTTGAACATGTTGCACTCGACGTCACATATCCTGAGTCAGGCATGGAAGAAAACAATAATTAAATTGTGAGAACTAATTTTTGGTTTTTATTTTATAAGATAAGTAGTGACAATGGGAATAAACTAACTTTAAGGAATAATAAGCATTCCTAACACACGTCAAAATTTGGCTATTCAATCTAAAATTTCAATCTATAACAGGAGTTAGTACATAGCTTGATGGAATTACACAGAGCTCGATAACTATTTCTGTCAGAAAAAACCTGTAGGGCAGATATAAGATGTCAACGTCCCATATTGCAGATGTCGACACAAAGCAAAGATACAAACCTGTAGATGGCAGCGCTCGCAGCGTTAGTACGCCGGTACTAATTCGATTGCGCAGGAAAATTGATTGTAGTACTCTTCAAGAATTTATTTTAAGTTCAAAAAAATTATATTTTCTTTCGACATTTACTGCGCTTGCGACTAATTTGTATTCAAGTTGCATAGTAATTTAAATTGTGTTTCAAAACTAAACCGCTATTATCTATCTTCAAAATTGAGAAAAACGTAGTAATATGAATTTGATAGTTGGAACAAAATAAGTAATAGAAAGAAAATATAACTATAATTGACTTAAAAATGACCCAAATTGTATTTATGCTTCCGTCATTGTCATAATACCATGAAAATTGTAATACCAAGAGAAATTTGAAAAGAAAACATATTTTGTAACATTTATTTTCTGCTTTTTTTGGTGTACTTAATACATAATAACTATGTGCTAGTTTTTTTTTACATTAATTGTAAGGAGACTTTGATACTGAGGCAGTTTACAATATGGGGAGAAATGAGTGTCGTAAATAAACTTCTTACACACATAAAAATTTTTACGGAGTTAAATTAAACGGTGTTGTAGTTGTAGCTTTTCTGAAAAGAGTTAAATTCTCACCAACAATTTGTTAAATTAACATTAAAAGGAAATATTACAACACTTTTTGGAAATGTTTCTAACTACACCCCATGTCGTTAGAAATTTCCAACTCCAAAAAATAGAAATTTAATATCCTTCGACGGTGTTACTCGTTGTTTAACATCAGGCACGGATAATATCAACACCAAACGGAAAAGAATATGCTAACTTTCGGTGTTGACAAATAGTTTAGCAACAGAAGGGAGTTAATGCAACACCAAAATATGAAGCTTAACTCCTTGAAGTTGTTAAAAATAATGTTTCAGTGAGGTCGGGTGGAATCGCTGCTAGCGCAAGCGCGTTGTATTTGCCTGCAGCAATCAGTACGGAAGTTATGTATATACATGGGTGATGTAGGTACTAGATAATGAAAAATACATTATTTGTGAGAGTGAAATACCAAAAGTTGAAAAAGTGGATAGAGATAACAGTCGGAAACCTAGATATTAATACTATTAAGAAAACAGGTACCTAAGTGTTCTCTAACTGTTATGGTATAAGGAAATTTGCTGCATATACGTATGCCTTTGTAATTCATAACGGCCATATTTCATTCGCTTAGTTTACCAAACTAGATCGAGTAATGTTGAGTAATGTTGTATGTGCCTTTTAAAGCTGAGTTTTAGTCGAGCAATTTTGGTTTAACATTTTTTGACGTATCTATTAAAATAAAGTGGTGGGAAGTAATTTGATGTTTTTTTAAATAAACAGCTGTAACTCCGAAACGGCTGAACAGATTTTAGCAAACTTGGTCTCTTTGGAAAAAGCATTTATTGCTCCATCAAAGCCATCTTACCTATGATTTCTCTAATTCTTGGTGACGCCGCTAGGTCGCGCTTTTTGATATAATAACAGAAAATTGCAAAATTCTCTAAAAATTCAAATACAATAATATGACTTTTTTTCCATAAAAATCTAGTGAAATGATACCTAAATAGGTTAGTGAAAACGATATCTCGATATCTTATTCGTATCTTGAAATATCAAAGAAAAAAAATTAGTTGTCATATAATTAAAAAAAAAACGCTATTACACCGATATATATTGTTGTTTATTTGTCATTTTTCAAGATTCAATGATAAAATTTCATAATTTAATCAATTTTAAATAATAAAAGTATTTTGAGTTCAAAAAAAATTAGAAAAAACGTGCAGGAGCATAATAAGAAAAAAGAATCGATTTTGGAGTAAAACTAATCCGTCCTTCAATGTTCGAACTGTCTGCTCTTAACAGACTAGAAATGGCTTGTTCGAACCGCAACGTCACATTTATTGGAGTCTCCATATACTAATAATAATAATAACAATATCGGCTTTATATTGTGTTATATTTCTATGTGTTATATATCTATTTCTGCGTATGTGCCGTGTTTCTTGATTTTCTGGTAAACCAATTGCCAATTCTATTAAAAGATATGCACTTACAATTACGGCAATATATATGTTTTTGCAACTAGACGGGGTAATTTAATATATTGACTTCTATTGGATAGATAACTGTTAAAGAATTGGATAGCTTCCGTAGACAGCCCTGTGTAGCTCAGAATTGATAAGAAAATATTATGATCCAACGTGTCAAACACTTTACTGAAATCCAACAAGACCAAAAAAAAGGCAAGACCTTTTCAGATGTGGATATTAAATCTTCAGTGACATTCAATAAACAAGTTGTTACAGGTTGTTACAGTTGTACTAGTGTACTAGTTGTACTTTCGTTTTATTAACGAATTAACGAAACGGCAATTTACAAAAATGCAGGAATAAAATAAAAATGAAAACAACGATGCAAACAGAGGTGTATGAAACTGTCAAATATCAATCTTTCAACTGTCAGGTTAGATCGGTTAGACAGCTTAGGAATATTATTTCTTTTACCAACATATAATTTACGTCATCTTACGTCAGAGATGACGTGGGTTTTGATTCTAAACAACAGCTCTGTATAAGGACAACAAAAGGTTCTTTCCAACAATACCATTAGAACTAATTCCAGAACCCGTTCATAACTGCAAAGTGCGCAAACGCGATTTCTCTACCGGTTCAGAATTAATTCTAAATAAGCGTTCGTTGGAAAACAAATTAGAACTTATACTCAGCTGTTACAAATTTTGACAGATAGCTTAACCTAAAAAATAAGGTATCAACATTGCAGGTAAATATTATTTTGAATGTTGTACACTACCTAAAAAATGTTTATTTTTTACACGACTTTTCCCTATTAATAATTCTAATGCGTCCTCTTCGCTTGCATCTGAGTCAAAGTAAATGTTATCCTCCTCAAAATCGCTCATTTTAGTATTTATTTAAAAAGTAAAACTTGAAATCTGACAATACAAATACCTACAACATGCGTTGTACGCCTGACGATTCTAGTAGTTTCTGCCTTGAATCAGGTACTGGTTTCACCGTTCTTGAATTCGTTCTGGTACTAGTTCGTAATCTGTTGGAATAGTGATTTTTCTATCCCGATTCCAGTTCTTTACTTGTTGGAATATGCATTTATTTTGCGCATGCGCTGGGGAATTCTGAACTGGTTCTAAGCGTTGTTGGAAAGAACCTAAAGTTTTAATAATCGAACGGAAAGATAGTCACATCCATAAGCATAGCTTTTGAGTTCACCAACATATGTATTTACAAACTGCAGGTGTATCAACAGTGGGTAGCTAAGGAGAAAGTAGTATAGTGTTGGCGTCTGATAGATCTGCTGCTAAATTTAGCATACACATCTAACTTGTAATGTTGACATTTCATATTTTGGAAAACCCTGGCACATAATTTCAAATAAGACAACAAGACAATAAGACAAGACAATATTGGAGCCTTGAAGCTGTTGATACGCTGTATTACGAATGTCCGCAGCTCAAAATAACTGAGGGTATTTGGGAGGAATGCCCTAAATTAATCAAAATTGGAACTCACAATTCACAAACCTCCCTACATTCCATACAGCAATTATGGACTGTAGATTAATTATATAACAAGTATCATGGTGATGGGTAATGGTTGAGGGTTTTTTTAGTTTTTAGTGTTTACTACTAACAATGAAGAAGGAAGCACAGGAGGGAGTCGAAATAGCGAGGGAAGTCCAAGAAGAGGATCTAGTGAAACAGGACTCTCTTCTGGGTTTAATCGAATTGATTTGGGAGGACGAATTTCGTCTAGTCCAATTAATCCTCTGGTTGGAGGTAGCAATCTCGATAGCGATCAAGGACCAATACTTGATTGGGAAACGGACCTTCAAGAACTTTTTGATGCCACTACGGAAACTGCAGAAAGAAGCTTGCGAGAAGAAAATAGCCGACTCATCTTTAATTTCTTACGAGAATTTCGGGGAGCTCTTAAAGGAAAAAAAATTATACATGATGTTCTCCCAAACATTACTTCACTCGAAAATGAAAGATATTTTGGTAACTGTATACGACAAAAATATCAAAGAGGAGTCTTTATCTGGGTATGGCATGAAGACCACGCACACATCGTCCACGACTGCAGCTGGGCCGGAGGATACTGCCGCTGTGCCCGACTGGCAGGACTCCCTTACAAACGAGGTGTTAGACGAGCTCGATGGAATCATTCCATTTCCGAATATTTCCGTACACGGTACTTTACAATCTCCGGGCGAAAAAGGCTCCCACCTAATCAAATTGGAAATGTACGGTACGAAGAAATTGCGTCAACTTCCGAAGAATCAATGGTGGAAAGAAGCGATGATCAGAATGAATTTTCTTGTTGCGACACCAGTGGACCCGTTGCATCGACAAATCGACGAAGTTATTCGCACGGCGGTAGCCCGAATAAAAAACATAAAAAATCTCAAGAAGGAAGTGAAGAAGAGAAACTCTTGGATTTCATCTCCAAGTATCCGACAAGCCCCTTACTAAATATTGTTAATACTTCGGTCTGGATCAATTCAGAATTTAAATTTCGAAGACGAAATGATGCCGCTATTCAAAATGTTATCGATGTTCTTTATTTACAAATTTTAACGTATGACATACAAGAAATGTATGAAATTTTGAAAAACAGTTCACCGTATTTTGCATGTACTCAAACTAATGTTTTTGATTATTATTATACTTTGTTGGAATCTATTCATATTTGTGAACAATTATTATTATTTCAACTTCATTCAGAAGAAAATGTTCATATATTTTTACAAGATTTATATAATGTTTGTGATAAGCAATTACCTAAAATTAATTGTTTTGAAGTTATTTCGCCTCCTAGTGCTGGCAATTTTTTTTTTTTTTTGATATGGTAATTCATTATTTTATATCTTATGGTCAAATTGGCAATTTGAACAAATTCTCTAACTTCCCATTACAAAAATGTGTTAATAAACGCATTTTACTTTGGATAGAACCTAACTGTGAATCTGGCAGTTTCGATACAATAAAGATGTTATTTGGAGGCGACACCTTGAATGTTAAAATAAAATATCAACAAGATGCAATTGTAAATCGAACGCCTATAATTGTATTATCTAATAGTAATGTTTTTCCTGTGGATCCTACATTTACCTGTCGTATGATTCGCTATAAATGGCAAAGTGCTCCTCTCTTAAAAAATTGTATAAAAAAACCATATCCATTAACATTTTATTATTTGTTATGCAAATATAATATTATAAATATACAAGAATAAGTAATATTACATTGTTGTTTTAATTTCCATAAGTGTTCAGATTAAGTGGGCGAACTTGTGTCCAATCACATTCATGGGCGTTAGCAGATGAAAGACGAAGATATACATCATCTGGTCCAGAATATATATCTTTTTGTTGAGTAAAAATACTATTACTATCAATTTCACAAATCATATCTGCTTTAACGGACCAATAAGCACACGAATTTTGAAAGTTTGTAGTTGCGACAGACGGATTTAATTGTGGAACTGGTAAAATACCTATATAGATCAAAGGTATATTTTTATTTCTAACTTCTTTAATATTTGATGATAGCACCTTTGTTGGATCAATAGACATTTTTAAAATATCTATTGATTAGGATCGTGATACATTTGAGCAGTTGTATAGGCACTGGAAATTGTGCCATTTGCCAAATTAACTTCCAAACGCTTCGTATTAGTATTAAAATAATTTTTAATGGTGGTTTTGACTGGTAAGGTAGTACCATTACTTGCCATATTGAAAGCAGGATCAGAATCATTCGTGTCGTATGGTGTAAAATGCCGTTTCCATTGAGTAATACCATTAACAGGTTTATAACTATAATCAATGACAGTTTCACCAATTTTTGGCATAAAATTCCAACGATTATAATAATTATCTAGTTTATACCAACCA
>SMLS01070533.1:0-31675 GCA_004785975.1 Popillia japonica | reverse complement strand
TTTTTTATAAATTTCAGTACTTCTGTCGAGGTTGCAATATATACAAATGTTGTCCCCATTTGGCTCATAGTCTTCATAGTTGATCGGTTCCGGTTGTGACGTTTTTTCGATTATAAACAACCTATAATTATTATCTTCTAAGCAATCTTCACTTATGTAAACTTGTCTTGGTTCCATTAGTTTCAAAATATCAGAACAGGTGAGGGTTTGTATTAATAATTCGTTGCCGTTTATAACTGCGTACAAAGAGGTTGGTTGTCTTCCTTGCATGGAGACTGTGACCGATTTCAGTAGTGCTACAGCTTTTTTACTAGCCAGATTTTTAATAACGGTCAAATTATATCTTTCCATTTCATTGTATCGTCTATCTGGGTCTGGGTCGATTATGATATAATGTTGGTTTAAATTTAGAAAATCCTCTAATTGCGGGAGACTGCACTCACTTTTTAAAACGAGTGGTATTTTGCCACACGTCCAATAGTAGGTAAGTAAATCTTTTAAAGTTTCTGGTTTGATGGAGCTGGTTAAGAGTTTATCTTTTACTTCTTTACTTAATTTTCCGTCGTTATCCACGCAGTCGTTCCATTGCTCAACAGTGATTTTATCTTCACAACAACGTGAAATACATCCAAATAAACAAGTTTCAATATCTAACTCATTTTTTACGATAGTAACATTATACGATAAGATTAGGTCATTCCATGCAAGCGCTGATTCTTTCTGATATGATGTTATTTTTGTGGGTTTCACAATTGAATCCCAAAGACGAATTCTTAACAATTCGTGCTCGAAATCCGTTTTACTCAAACTTCCTCTTTTATTTTTATTAAAATATTTATCGAGATACTCGATTACTGGTCCGGCGTCGTTTAGAGCCCACATTCCTTTGAGTCGAGTTGTTATAGTAGCCGTATTAACTTGTTTTAGGAATATATAAAAGTCTTTAAAGAAACTCTGGTATTTCCTTGTTATTTCATCATTTTCGGAAAAGAATTCGTACACATTCGAGTTGATGATTGGTCCTTTGTCGAAAAATGTGCGTGTTCTAATTCCAAAGTCTTCTCCATTTTGAAAAGGCACAGGTTGAAGTCGAAAGTCTTGGCAACCAAAGTACCAAAACTGTACATGCTGTTCACTAATCTTCCCAGCCTTTGCCAAACATCTCCATTGTTTTTTTTTCGTAATTTGCTGATATGCTTTCAAGTAATTTTTGTTTAATTTGATCCTACCACATTTAGCTTGGATAAGATACAAACGAAAATCTTCCGAATCATTATATTGTACGGCCAATACTATATCATCGAATGGTCGGAGCTCTTTAATTTCATAAAAGATGTGGTAGTCCTGTACTGTAGTATCTTTCGACAATAACGATGCAAGATACGCAGTAACACCGAGTTGGTACTTGTGACCTCGACTCGGATCAGCCATTATTGTTTAGCGGTAGTCTAAGTTTTCTCTTCGTCTATAAAATATTAAGGGAACTATGAAACGCATTTACGCATTCATTTTGCTGAATGTACTTACGTGAACATCATGGTAGTGTTTGAAGGTTAACGATTAAACGAAAGTGCGGATTTGGATTCTGGGAAATGGGCCACATGTTCCTAAACAATGACCATAATATAGTAATTCTGATATCAATGTTGCGATGAGATAAAGTAAAAAAGGGTGGAAAAACTTTCTTTAGTACCTACTCTAATATTTCAATTATAAGGGATACTGAACATGGGGTAATATCTTAAATGGTAAAAGTTTGGTTCGATTGCTATTGGCTAATGCGTCATCACGTGTGAACTAGTACTGGGGTTGAAAGTGGTGGCGTTGTAATTTATCAGAATTACCGAGAATTACAGATATTTAGAAAATATTATATACAATTTCTGCATTATCGACGGGTTGTTAATGGTTGTCTGTTGTATAAAATTTGTCATTATTTTCATCTTTCCATTCCCAAATCCGCAGGAAAAAGACATTTTATGCATATTTTATGATATTTGGCATGGATATCTGTCAGTGGAAATAATGCACTATTAAACCTGCAGCCACAAGAAGTTTTTAAACAGTGTCGTATTTGTCAAATACATTTTAATACAGAAAATATCATGCAGTCCAAACTGCAACAAATTGCTGTGCCAAAGTTACATTTACCAGGTAAATAATTATATAAATATGTATGTAAAATAAATTTTATTATTATTATTGTTTTACTTAGAATCAATACAAGTACCTGACGATAGGGTAGATATCACATTTAGAAGAACAATAGATGATACTTTGCATACTACACCAACAGAGTTTTGGCCTTTAAGCGAAGGACTACTGAAAAATATGGAAATCTTGTTTAAACATCTCAACAAAAATGTATATGAATAAGATATCTTTTCTCGAAAAATACCATCTTCGCTGTCACAGGTCAAAGACTGCGAAGCAGTACAGCATGTTTATAGTGTTACATCAAAAAATTTTCTCGCTTAATAGAAGAATGCAAGATATGCAAACAGCATAGTCGTTGTGAAGGTACACAATTAAGAGAAATAATTATAAAAATATTTAGTTTGTTGTGCTATATCTTTTCAAAATATTCTCATTTTCCAAATTTATTATTTAGAACAAAATATGTCATAATTCCAAAAATTATACTGCCTCATAATATTTGTGGTCATTCCGTCAGTTTTAAAAAGTCATTAATAGACATTTGTATTGCACGTATACTTAATACGTATTGTAAGACCATCAATAATATTTTAAGTTAAGAAAGTTGTACACGTGAACGACGACTGTGTCTTACAAAAAACTGCCAAACAAAGCGTGAAGCACAAGCAATAAATTATTAAATATAATTTAATTTTGAGTATTTCTTTTACCAATGCCTGTACCTGATAAATGGCTTTTAAGGATGTTTTTAACTCTAAACAAGTAGTTTTCTTAGATAATGTTTATCTATTGAAAGAAAACTTAAATTGAGTTTTCTTTTAATAGATTCACATTATTTAAGAAAAATTAAAAAGTAACAGTTATTAATATCTACTATTTGAATATCCCGGCATTTTCTGCTGTAGTTCGGGACTGAAAGTGGTGGCGCTGAAAGCAGTCTAATAAATTTAACATTAAGATATCGCCCCGTGATACTCAATTTTAAGCGCAGAGTATTAATAAATAAGTAGAAATGCGGATTATACAAGTTTTCAACATCTAAACTTTGAAATTGTTAGTAGCCGGTGAGGTTGTTTAGTGCTTTCTTTATATTAATGCTCAGTTTTTGAACAACTACTTAATTGAATCTATTGTCAAACAGAGTGTCATTGATTTTGTTTGGTAAATCTTGTTTGTAATTTGAATACAGACAGTTCCCGCCACGAGTTTACTATTTTAATATGTATTTTCCCCGCCATTGGTAGTGGCAGTTTTTTCAGTCGTTTTATTAGGTTGAGACTTTTACGCAGGACGTTGACCCGAACGGTCATTGTGTAAGTGTAAAGGAAAAGCGTGTACCCATTAAAGAGATACAATCCACAAAAAAACAAGTGTTTTTATTTCAAATCACCATTTGGTCCAATCGACCCGGATTGCATCAGCAAACCGATATACAGTGTAGATGTCAAAAAACAGAAAGTTACATCGAAGAACGACGAAGCAGGTACCTCATGGCAAACATACAACAACGTGTCACAACGAAACCAAAAAGCAAGTAAGTCGCCTTCCTTTATTTTTTATTTTTACGCATACGCCTAACGCATTTCTATTTGACACAACACAAATATGGAAAATAATACAGAAATACTAAGCAGTAAGAAACTCAAACGCGGACAGCTAAAAGCACAAATAACGCGGTTTAAAACGTTCTTAGCTACTTTTAGTGTACATAACGACATAGTAGAAGTAGAATCACGCCTTCATGCCGTTGAAGGCCACGCATTAGAACAGTTTAACGACATTCAGAATCAAATTGAAAATTTACAAAACAGTGAAATTCAAGATGCACAACGGGATGCGTTTCAGAATGCATATTTCAAAGCAATAAGCGATGCAAAACGTTTGATCGCGGACAAAAACAAAGTTTCAATTCATAGCTCATCTGATCGCGATAGCAACATGATACCTATCGTTAGTGAAGTTGACACAAGGGGACAAGTTAAGTTACCCCAGTTAAATACCTGAGTTCCACGGTCAGTACGACCAATGGTTAGCATGTTATGATACGTTTAACTCTTTAATAGAACAAAATGTGCATTTAAGCGAGATCGAAAAATTTTACTACCTGAAATCGTGTTTGAAAGGAGAATCTGCGCAGTAAATTCATTCAATAGACGTTTCAAGAATGAATTATAAAATTGCGTTTGAAATGTTAAAAGAGCGCTTCGAAAACAAGAAGTTAATTATACACACACACGTAAAAGCAATTTTTGATTTAGGCAATATTAAAAGCGAATCACACATTCAGTTAAGAAACCTGCTAGACAGTTTCAATAAAAACATACGAGCATTAAATGCATTAGCACAACCAACTGAATCGTGGGATACTAATATATACACTCTTCTTAAAATACTGTAACTAAACGCGAATACGAAGAATCAGTCAGTAAGATAGGTGATCCAAAAATCAGTGATTTGACAGACTTCATAACAAAACGATGTCAATTGTTGGAAACCATAGAGAGTAAACACAAACCAAAATCGAGCTCGGACAAGATTTTTAATTTTACACATTTAGCCTCATCCAGCATTGTATGTTCATTTTGTTCTAAACCCCATTTCAATTTTAAGTGCGAGAAATTTCTCAGCATGGCGATCACAGACCGTGTTAATGAAATTAAGAGACGCAAACTTTGCATGAATTGTTTACGGCCGGGTCACATAGAAAAGGATTGCATATCAAGTAATTGTAAGCATTGTGGTCGCAAACATAATTCTTTGATACATACAAACGAGCGCGAACCAAATAAAGTAAATCACATAGTGTCGCAAACGATACCTTAAATTCAGAAACAATTGCAACCACAGCCATGGCGGGACAATCTGCGCAAGTATTATTAGCAACGGCTATTTGCTTAAAAAATAGAACGGGAAACACAGTAAATTGTAGGGCCTTGTTAGATAGTAGATCTACATCAAATTTCATGACAAAGGCGTTAGCGCAAAAATTAAAACTTGATACTACAAACACAAATGTGCCCATCGTCGGAGTAAACAACACAAATACAGCCGCCTCAATTAACGTTTGACATCACCAAAGTAAACATTCCGGAAGGTATACAATTAGCGGACGCTAAATTCAATGAATCTAGGCCTGTAGAGGTATTGCTAGGTGCGCAAGTATTTTTTGACATACTTTGTACGGGTACGGTCAGGTTAGGTAGAAACAGGAAAAAACTCCCGCGTTGAAGGTTGATTATGTCAATTTCATGCGCAAGTACGAAACGTTGGGTCACATGACCAAAATAAATACATCAAATGTGTTACGGGTCAAAATTTAATTAGAATAGTTATAACGAAAGAAGTCGCTCTGCATATATTTTGTAAATAATATTGTATTATTCTGTAAACAGTCTTGTCATATTTGTAAATGTAACCTAGATTTTCATGAAACTTTAAATGTCAATTGTATTACTTTGTAACCTGTATTTTCATAAATTTGCAACTTATCATATCACTGTCAAACAATATTTCATATGTAATTTTAAGCCATATCTGTATGAATTTAACAATTTGACCCGCGTATAGTGTGTATTTCAGTTTGTGTATAGCAGGTGCGCGTCGGCTATATGCGTCAAAGAAAACCTTTTACTACGCAGTACGAACTACCCGCAGTTGTCGTATCCGGCTTAGGATCGGCGGCGCGGCAACAAAGGAGCCGAACCAACCTCAAGGAAACCGACAGTACTCGTGCACCAACAGAACACATGCGCAGTTGTTAACCGTCGTTGTCACATCATCCAGACCATCTTGCACGCTATTGGCTAATAACATCTCACCACCAGTGTCAGCCAATCAACAACCAAGGCCCTTAAGTAACCAATTAGCGACCCAGGAATTGTGGCGCGAAACCAGCTACCCGTCAAGACCCCTACAAGTGGGATTTTCAGAAAGAAACAAATAACTAACTTACGAAGTTTGGCTCCAAAACCACGGTAAATCTGATATTCCGACTTCTTCAAAAATCCGGTTAATCCAAGTGAAGTATCGTGTGGTGTTCTCGTATCGTTCAAAGAGCTAGGGTTAGCATTTATATTTTAACCGGTTAGTTGCACGTCTGTGTTTCACCCTTCGGGGGATTTATGTGAAGGAAATAGTGTCCGTACCTGTCTGGAGTTAAGCTAAGTCATACTGTTTGTTTTTATGTTATTTATATTATTGTGTTGTATTGTATTGTTTTGTTGAAATCAATGTATGTTCAATTGTACCGATAGTTCTTTCGTTATATCTTTGTAACTTCGGTAATTTTTTTGTGCAATGTATTTTTCGTATTTCGTACCAACATCAACCCGTTATTGTGTTGATTTGTAAATTGTTTGATACCTGTACCATTGTTTTATGTTCTCAATATACATATATCGGTTCTTGTTAATTGTTGACTTTTATTGCGTCTGGTTTTGGCTGCCCTTATTGTAATCATAATAACCTACCGATATTTGATACCGTGAAAGCGGATTTGGAACATCCCGTGTTAACATCCCGTGTTAGGAGAAAATAATAAGTTTGAGATAACGGTTCCTGGCGCCGGCATCTATCATCTGTGGTTGTTATCTCCCACCCCCTCCAACCGTATGAGCTAGCGAGGTCACTTATTGTTTTAAACATTTAGGGATCCCCACCATCGTTATCGCACAATAAGTGTTTTATTACCCGTAATTCGAATAACGTTAAATATCTTTTTCTTTGGTTCTTTTTAAATTTAAGGGTAATAAATGAGGAAACTGAGCGAGGGTATCACCCTGCCCCACCACTGCGCAATCAAAGAGGATAGCTCGACCACAAAACTTAGGGTGGTGTTTGATGCGTCGTGTATAACAAGCTCGGGTTTATCGTTAAACGACGGGCCGGTCATACAGCGCGATTTATTTAGCATAGTTTTAAGTTTTCGGAAACACAACGTAGTACTTACGGCAGACATAGAAAAAATGTATCGCCAGGTAAATATAATTGACGCTGATAGAAATTACCAACGTATAGTCTGGCTCGAACAACCGGGCTCCAGCTTCTTTCTTGGCAGTACATCTTCATCAAGCTGCCATGGACAACGGCGTAGACTCTCGCGTGATTAATATCATAAAATCCGATTTTTATATGGATGATTTGATAACCGGTACCGAGACGTTAGAAGACGCGGTATATCTGAAACATCAAATTTCAGACGTTTTGCAGAGAGGGTGTTTTCCGTTAAGGAAGTGGCGTTCGAACGAGAAGGAAATATTAGGTAGCGGTAGTATAGATAGCAAAGACGAGTACGTATTGTCCGACAAAGGTAGCATAAAAACTTTAGGCTGATTGTGGAACTCACAGTCCGACACACTTCATTACTCGGTGAACTTGGATATTGACGAAACTAGTAGTAAACGCAAAATCTTATCCACAATCGCGAAAATTTTCGTTTTTACTGGGTCTAGTCAGCCCAGTCACAATACGAGCTAAATTAATAATGCAGTACCTTTGGCAGTATCAAATAGATTGGGACGCTCCCTGATCCCATCCGCAGTTCCTGGCAAGAGTTTCACGCTCAATTATCCGCGTTAAACAACATTAAAATAGCTCGGCAGGTAATAATACAAGACGTTACAGAGATACAACTGCACGGGTTTTGTGACGCATCAGAGCGCACTTATGGAGCGTGTGTGTACATCCGAAGTACTGACACATACGGCAATCATTGTTCTAAGTTGTTGTGTGCCAAATCTCGTGTTGCTCCACTAAAAAAGACAAGTTTACCTAGATTGGAATTGTGCGGAGCAGTATTGTTATCTCGGCTTGTTCGCAAGGTTTGTGAAAATTTCAGGGTTACCTTCGGTAAACGGAGATTCTGGTGTGACAGTACAATCGCTTTAGCTTAGATTCGCACCGAATCCGTCAATTGGAAAACATTTGTTGCAAATCAGATGGCCGAAGTACGTACATATACCTTTTGCTTTAAACCCGGCAGATATTGTATCAAGGGGGGCTAGCCCCGAGCAACTCAGTCAGACAACATTTTGGTGGCACGGACCCGAGTTCTTACAACATGACGAGGAGCTTTGGCCTGAGCAACACCCAATAGTATCTACTTCCGACAGCGAGGCGGAACGCAAAAAACCTATACCAATGTCTTTCACGACAGTTAGCGAATTTAACATATTCAACCGATTTAGCAGCTTATCCAAGCTATTGAGAGTAGTGGTATTTATGCTTAGATTCGTGCACAATGCAAGGTCTAAAAATGATTCAGGGTTAAGGGGTGAGTTGTCGCGAGGGGAATTAGACAAGGCGAACACGGTATTAGTCAAACTTGTACAGAGCTCTTTCTTTGGCCTAGAAATTAATTTACTAAAAATGAACAAGCAAATACTAAGGGCTAGTAAAATACTGTCTTTGGATCCATTTGTTGACACAGACGGTTTGTTAAGGGTTGGTGGCAGGTTAAGACGCTCGCAAATACCTTACGATAGACGACATCCGTTGTTACTACCTTCAAATCATAATTTTAACATTAAAATTATAGAACATGAACACGTCCAGAATGTACTAGTACATGCCGGAACACAAACAGTGTTGGCGGCTGTCCGTCGTAATTTCTGGCCCATACATGGAAAAGGTACTGTAAAAGGGGTACTTAGGAGGTGTATCGCATATTTCAAGGCAAAACTTAGCAATATCTTTCCTAAAATGGGCGATTTGCCAGAAACCAGAGTGATTCCTGCCCGACCATTTCTTTCGGTCGGCATAGATTTTGCTGGACCTATATTGGTTAACGCTGGTATGAATAGAACAAACAAGCTAATTAAGACATATGTATGTATCTTTGTTTGTTTGGCCACAAAGGCAGTTCACCTTGAACTGGTTGTAGGGTTGACAACAGATTCGTTTTTTAACTCTTTAAAACGTTTCGCCGCCAGAAGGGGTTTTTGTAGAACGATACATAGCGACAATGCTACCAGTTTTGTAGGCGGGAACAACGAATTGAAAAGAATATACAATTGAGTTCAGGAATCGATTAAAGATACCGAAGTTCGCGACTTTTTGTTAAAAAATGCCATAGAGTAGTCATTTATACCCCCTAGATCTCCCAACTACCTCCGTTTTGGAGGTAGTTGGGAGGCAATTAAATCCATCACAGCACATATGTCTAAGGTCGTGCTTCGAAAATGCTAATTTGCTAACTTATGAGCAACTTTATAGCGTATTGTGTCAAATAGAAGGCGTATTAAATTCCTGACCTTTAACTCCACTCTCGACTGATCCCAACGACTATTCTGTCTTAACTCCCGGTCACTTTCGTATGGGCGACGCGATGATGGCAGTACCCACTATTGACGTTGATGACATTCCGCCTAATCGGCTCAAATTACATCAACGCATGCAAACCATCGTTGGTCATTTCTGGAGGCGCTGGTCGACAGAATGCTTAGCCACTTTGCAACAGCGCACCAAGTGGAAGGTGAACAACTCTAATTCTATCAGGAAGGATGACCTGGTACTTTTAAAAGAAGACCATACACCTCCATCGCAATGGAAATTGGGAAGAATCCAAGAGTTGCATCCCGGGGAAGACGCGGTGGTTAGGGTAGTTACTGTGAAAACCCCTGCCGGAACGTTCCGCCGCAGTGTCACTCGTGTGTGTGTGTGTTGCCAGTAGAAACAGACTGATTTCAGTGCAGTTAAGTTTTATAATTTAGATTGCGATTCTTTTTTTGTCATGTCTACGTATATTTGTACATCTGTTTTTTGGATAGTTAGATAGTGTTAACATGTGTTCCTGTATTCCCTTTAAAAGCAGCCTTTCAAGGCGTGGCGGGGTGTTTGGTAAATCTTGTTTGTAATTTGAATGCAGACTGTTCCCGCCACTAGTTTACTATTTTAAATATGTATTTTTCCCGCCATTGGTAGTGACAGTTTTTTTAGTCGTTTTATTAGGTTAAGAAACTTCTACGCAGGACGTTGACCCGAACGGTCATTGTGTAAAGGAAAAGCGTGTACCCATTAAAGAGATACAGTCCACCGAAAATCAAGTGTTTTTATTTCAAATTACCAGATTTTATTTGTGTAAATTAACCAGTTTTAATTTTTACGCTGTTGAAAAGTTAATAATATCATTGTTGATGACGCATTTAATATTCCAATCCTAATCTCGAATTTCAGAATTACAGCAATAGAATGGATATTGTAATTCCAGGTATCAAATATGACAAGCTCTTATGTTATTCGTACTTATTGTTATTATTTATCTTGATTAAGATATTGATATTTTTATACTACAAGTATGTATGTAAGCTACAGTATTTGATTTTTTTGACGTCAATGTTGAGCTTTTATATCACAACAGGAAATGTTGTGTATGTAACTTTTAGTACTATCAGGTCAATCTTTAGAAAACATTTTTTGCTAAGAATTAATTCAGATTGAAATGTGCCTATTTATAATTTCTTATTTTGAATCAAATGACTTTTATCAATTTCATATATTCTGTACATGATTTATAGTCATGTGCATTAGAGTATTTTATCTCTACAATCAATTGCTTATGAGCCTGTTATCTATGATTTTGTTGAAATTACTGCTTATCATTAAATTAAATATTTAGACATATGTACATTCAGAATAAAAAATGATCGGTTTACCGCAAAAAACTCCGGGAAGCAAGCTTTAAACATAAATATAAGATATATGAACATTTTCATAGCATATTCAAATTTGGTAGACAATTTTGCCGAATTAAAATTTAAAATTGGCGAATTTAGGGATAGAGTACGCTAATGACGTATAGGACACATTAAAATAATAAGTTACATGATATTGCTACGACAATTGAAGAAGGATGTGCTAATTTTAAACTAAGTGGAACTTTCTTTGGTGTTCGTGACGCAAGAGTTCCAATAGACAAAGTCATTGCGTCAATAGAAACTAATATTAGATGATTTTTGTAGAATATTTCATGCTCCACAAAAAAGGTCTTACAATTTTTGTGATAGCTTGCACCACTGAGCCTGCGCTGCGTCTGCAAAAGAAGCAAAATTATCATATAAACATTACCTTTTTTGCAGACGCGGCCTTAAGGGCGCAATCTATCACAAAATTTATAAGACCTTTTTTTAAAGCATGAAATTGTCTAGAAAAAAGTGCGGGAAAGCACTACTCTATGTATCATGGTTTTCAAATGATACTATTTACGAAGGTGTTATATCCGAAAAGAGTAACGTTTTCATGATATTTTTGCTTCTTTTGCAGACGCAGCTTCAAGGGGACAATGGCTTCTCGTCTACTGATATCGTTTGTACACTCTAAAAACTTAAATATAGAGAACACCAGTAAGTCGCGTTAAGAACCGCGTTTGTCAACAATCATAATTGTTTTACACAATTAATAACACATTAAAACATCTTTTAGGCAATCCCAAAAACCAAGTAGAAATAAGACAGTAGCGTAACATCTTATTAAGAACGGACTCCATATTGGATCAAATAGTCTCAAGGTTTATGACAAGGGTTGGGTAGCCCAGAATGAAGCAGAGTTACGGACTAGGATATTCTAGAAGATCCGAGAAGTGAATATAAATGTCGTCCAGAAAATTATGGATAGGATTTTACTCAAATTGCGCGCTATTAAGCACCACGGACCCTTATCAGTTTTGTAAATTTAGTTTTTGAACGAAGCAATGGTGTATAAATACTATATAATTTGATTTATTTTGTTTTGCTATCTAACGTAACAGTACATGTAAATTCTTTTGTGTAATTCATATACGTTCCATATGTATTCTTCCAAATTCTTTTATGTATTTTCATTATGTATATATTGTAGCGGATTATTATTAATATATGTAGTATTAGTATAAATAGGTCGGAATGTAAAATAAAAACTAATGTCAGATGAGTTTTAATTTTAAAATATGAATAAATGTTATTTTTGTATTAAAAGATAAATAAAAGACTGAAATACAAAAAGTTATTTTGTAAAACATTACAAATAAATGGCGACCAACAGCGTGGGACAGGCAAATCAGTAGAGAAAAATGAGCAATAGCAGAAGAGGGAGAAATAGATCAAATACACAGATAGATAGATATAATACACAGTCGTAGGGAACAAAGTAATCAAGGGAATTTGCAAGGACTCCGAGAAACGACAATACCGTGTACAAGTACTGAGATACAAGAAATGAAGAAGTTTATGGAACATCTAATACGGAGTCAAGAAAAAGAGAGAGAATAAAAAGAAAGAGAAAGACAAACAGAGAGAGAGAAAGAGAAAAAGAAACAGAAGCTATAAGGAAGAGTTACAGAAACAACAAGATAAACAAGAAAGAAAACAGAAGTTACAGGAGATGCTCGAGAATTTTACGTCGAGAATGGAAGTAAGAATAAATGAAGAGAAGGAGCGAATGAAGCAGAAGGTTGAGGAACTAGAAGTGTAGATAAATGAGAAGATCATTTTATTACTGTTAACGTAAAGAACGGGTAGGCGATGAGATTTACGATATAAAAAACAAACATCAAAATTTTGACGATGAAGTAAAAGAAAATTGTATTTTACAAAAGAAAATCGATGAAGATCTTAAGAAAAATGAGAGGGAAAATAAAAATAACTATAGATGCATGTGATCATGGCAGTAGCTGGGGACCAACGTGGACGGAAATTATTGGGAAATTTTATAAAGGTTACACCCGATAAAGGATATACAGACTATTAAGAACTATGTTGAATCATATCTGAGTAATGATTATGAGTAAAATTATAATAAACTCATGAATATTATTAGTGCTACAATGAAAGGGGAAGTTGAGATAGGGTTCAACGTAATACGAGGTAAAATAGACAGTTTTTGAGAAAATGCTCATGGAACAGTACTGGGGACATTTTCAATAAGAAAATGAAAGAGAGAAGATTAGGAATGGTAAATATAATGTAAGGTTGATGGATACAACGGAAATGTAACGGATTTGTTGAAGTTATATAACCAAGCACTATATTTGGATATGGGCTGGTCTGAAGAACAGTTACTAGGAAAATTGGCAATGCATTTTGGATCAGAAACAGCAATGCAAGTAGCAATAAAGAACATTATAGATTTAAATAGTACGATAAACTATTTAAGAAAGATAGATGGAGTAGATAAACAAAGAAGAATTGTACCGTTCAGGGTAAATGCTAGATATACACAACAACGAAGGCAGAATAGTGAAAGACAGTACGACAGGTATGGTAACAAGCAATTCAGAGGAAACAATAATGGGAATGGAAGATATTCATAGGGAAACATGGGAAATAGATACAACACTGTTATACTGCAACAACACCAGATAACATAAACACAACCCATAATAGATACAAAAATGAAAATTATTACAGATAACTCATTGAAGCATATAAGTTTAATAAAGGAAACTATAAGTTACATTTACATGGTCGTGTTAATGTAAAACGTTTGCAGCCCTCAGTTTGTGATAAAACAATTAAGTGTCTGCGAAATATGGATAATGGAGAGAATGCTTATATCGGTAATAATGAATATATTATAGGGGAAGATAAGGAGAATAATTTTAAATATAAGGGAAAATAAGCAGCCAAATGTTAATGTGCTGAGTGAATATACAGAATGTATAAATAGGATATAAAGAAAGAATATATAATAATAATATAATATAATAATAATATAAAGAATATCCAAAACTGGTAACTAAAGAGAATAGAGTAGCTCAGAATTATGTAAACTTAGAAATGTTAGATTAAAAATCGCTCAATATGAAGAACTATCCAACACCGTTTAAATATAGGACAAAGGCAAAAGAAGAATATATGAAAAAAAAATAGGAACATATGAAATAATAATATGTAATAATGTAAGATATTTCAATAATGATAGATTCAGAGGCTACTGGAAGAGAAGAATAATTAAAGTATGGTACAGCAGTATACGACATCCACAACACAGCTAACAAAAGAAATTCAATTTAAAATTTTACAAATACAATAATTACAAATTGAATTTGAGGAATTGTAGTGGATTATTATTAATATATGTAGTATTAGTATAAGTAGGTCGGGATGTAAGATAAAAAAATGTCAGATGAGTTTTAATTTAAAAATGTTAATAAACGCTATTCTTGTATTGAAAGGTAAATAAAAAAGTGAAATATAAAAAGTTATTTTGTAAAACATTAAGTACAATATGTATCTTTATTATCTCTGTAATACTACGTATTATATGCAGTTATGTTAGTTTTGGATTATCACCTAATCGGATTTCATATAACTTGAACCAGACTATACGTATTAGGTGTATAATATTTAGTACGTATAAGATAAAATATGCCGAAAAGAGAAGTATTAAGATATCGAAACCCGTATCAGAATATGCTTCTTACGCGAAATGAACGTTTTTCACAGAAATTCTCAACTATCTTTTACTGGTAGAACATTAAAACAAACAGAAAAGTGGAACTTTATTAACACATCCTTTTCACTAATTAAACAATCTTATTTCTACAATTTGTAGTTGTGTTGTTGATACATATGTAGAAACCAATAAATTTGAACTTATCATCTTTCTTTTCCCATAAAGTAACAGATAAATTTATAAAAAATTTACAAACCTTTCAAAGCACTACATTTAGAAAAGATAACTTACTACTTCACGATTAATAAAAAAACTGCAGATTTTTTGTAATCTCTTGAAATATATAACAAGAAACTGATAATTTTGTGAAGATAAAATAAATGATAAGACAAATATAGTATTGAGAGACCAATAAAAATCTAAAGCCCCAGTTACGTGATATCTTATTGTTAATCACTAGTATACATTTATACTTTGTGTCTTTTCTATGAACAGATTTATAAGGGGCAAGTTCGTTTTGGCGATACGTAATATATGTATATTGGCTTTAAACCACTCTTATCTGTAATATTTATAAACAGGTGAAAACTTCTCACTGTAAAGTTCTGGAAATTTAGAAAATTATTGAAAACTTAATGAAAGAAGACGTAAGAAGTATTATCGAGGAGAACAGCTTTTGATGCAAAAATTGGCTCACCTACTTGAACACCCTACCAGCAGCTACCACCTTAAAATTCTTAAATGGAATGGGGTATCGAGTAATTTTAATAATCTTTTGAAACACTACATTCTAGCGTTTAGTTGTTTGAAATTGATCGATTCGATTTCGAAATTTTTAAGAAAATCGTTTTGTTTCTTCTATTTTTAATTTGAGGAGCATCGGAACCAAACCCTATATTTAAAAATTAAGGCATGCACTTCAACTGATTAAGAGTCCTTCTACTGGCGTTGTGGGGTCGCTGAGACCCCAGCAGATAATATTAGCGCTCTATTATCTAGTATTGTCATAGTATCAGCATGTGGCTCCATCTACCTTCAAATAAGGTACCTAGCGTGCGACAGGTGTAGACCGAAATCAGTTACGGCCATAGGTATTGCTAATATATGTAGACAATGCGCAGAATAGCGACTTTGCTCTTTGCAATTTTTTTTTAAATTAGTATGTTTTTAAGAGTTTTACTCATCTTTTTGTAGGATAAACTTTATATTTTGAAATAACATAAGGTACAACATGTTCACTACTGTTACACTGTTTTTTTTTATCAAAAGGAATGTTTGTGTATTTGACATGTTCTTACTTATTTGAAATATTTATTGCGTTTTTCGTAAGAATTCATAATATATAAAAGTCATATTCGTCACAACTGATTTTAGAAGGGTTATCAAATCGTAATTTATTTGGAAATTTAGATATGCATACATACACACACACAGATTGAGGAAAAATTATATACGTTGACAAGGTGTATTGACTGAAAATTAGATGCCCTTTATAAGTATAGATAATATGAAGGTACATAGGTAAAACAACATACCTAAATGATTTAAATTAGTATTTTGTCATAGATCCATTGCTATCTAATACTTTGCGAAAACGTCTGCGCATGGAAGCTATCAAAGAATAAATATATTCTGGTGTAAGATCATTCCAAATTTCTTCTATTTTATTATTTAAGTCTTCAATAGTTTGAGGCCTGAAATTGTTTTCATTCATTTTTTAACTATGTACCCCCATACATTTTCAATAGGATTAAGATCCGGGCTTGATGGACACCATGGTAGACGTTCTATGTTGTTTTCCCTAAACCATTAATCGGTAATTCTAGATGTATGTACTGGACAATTATCTTGTTGAAATATAAAATTTCTATAGGGAAACATAATTTCCACGGAAGGCAAGAATACATTCGTTAAAATTGTAGTATAATTATCAGAATTAAATCTTCCTTCAATGTTCCAGCAAACACCTGGCCCACGGGCATTAATCCAAGCCCAAATATTTGTACTAAATCGACCGCTCCTACAAGCTTTTTGCGTATATCTTTCAATAAATCTAGAATTTGGCGGCCTATAGACACGTATGTGACCATTGTTGCACGATTGGAATACTTTCTTGTCCGAAAAAATAACATTTTCCCAAAAATTTAAGTCGTTGGGCAATAACTGTAAAGAGAAGCCAATCCTTTGTTGCCTATTCATATCGGTAAGAAATGGTTTCTTGACAGCCACTCGATTTGTTAAGTTTGAGTTCTTTCTGATTCTATTCCTTGCTGTACGGATACAACCTGGAAACTGTGCTATACTGCGTGCATTTACAACTGTACTAAATGGATTGCTTCTTAAAAATTCAATAATATTTTCGTTCTGAACTGGATTTGAAACAGGTTTACGACCAGAACCTCTGTTTCTTTCTACGGTTCTTTGTTGCTGCCATTTATTTTTAATATTAAGAATGGTGCTTTTAGTCACTCCAAATCTAGCACTTAGTCTTCCTGATGACCATCCCTCATCAAGCAATGTAACTGTTTGCATTTTCTCAACAGTAGTTAAATGCGGCATAATGATATATAATTTTCACATAACAATATCTGACAAGTGAAAAGTCGGATTTAATCTAAGTCATCTTAAGTGGCAAATTTTTTGTTGCCGCAATGGTACTAGATCTTTAATTAACAATTTCTGCAATAAAACAAGTGTCCGGGTTTTTTTGTCCCTGACTGAACGCTGTCACTTGCAAGGATATTGTATCTAGAAAAATTAAGAATTAAGTCAAGTAATTAAAAATGTACTCTTAATATGTAACTCTTTAATAGAATTATCATTAAGGTCAACGGAAGTCTACTGATTTCTTTTAGCTTACCTTGTTGATATCCTTTCGCTCCTCAATGAATTGAATGATTTACTTCGAGGAGGAGCTGTGCAATTTTAAGAATCTTACATTTATTTAATAACGTTTTTCATTGATAAAGATACCTAAATGAAATCAAACAGAGGATTAGATTTTTCTCGTTTGCTTATGCTTATAACGTTTAGGTATTCGTTGAACTTTACTGCTTTTTTTATTGAAGCTAGAGCAGGTATAGTTTGCGATAACGGAAAATCTAATTGTTGCAAATGGAACGTTTTATATATATGTATATGTCATATTCTTGATGAAAAATAAAATAATTACGGACGTAAAAAAATTCACTGAAAATATAATTCTTTTAATACTACCAAAACAGCTACAATACATTAGTTTATTATTTTTACACTAACTTGTATATCGATTTGAAAGGTTACTTTTCTACAATCGCAGAATTTTCGTTGGTCCTGTCATAGTCAAGGGGTGTCAAATTATTATTATCCTTAATATTTACATCTGCACTATTTTGCATTAACTTTTCAGCTATATCCTTCCTGTTCATTTGAAAAGCATAATGAAGAGCTGTACGGCCTTGCATATCCACTCCATTGGGGTCAGCTTTCCAGTCCAGTAGCTTTTCTACTACATCGCAATATCCTAATTCTGTTGCCAAATGAAGCGGTGTTTTACCGAATTCATCAACGCTGTTGACATACGCCAAGTTACGTAAAATAATTTTGACAATTCTGTAGTCCTTAGATAAACAGGGGGTATATGGTTGATAGAAGAGTAGGTCTACTACCTCAGTGTGACCTAAAGTTATTGCCTTGAAAAGTAATCTATTACCACAGGTTTCTATATCCGTGTTTACACAGTGCAAAAACAGGATTTTAATTATCTTAGTATATCCTTTTACTATAGCTGCGTAAAGAGGCGTAAGACCACTTTTGCATGTAAAATTAATATCTGCGCCACTTTCTAAAAGAAAATGGAAACCTGTCCTGTTATTTTTAATAATAGCCATTATTAAGGGGGTGAGCCCACATATCTCTTCAGAATTGACTATTGCCTTGTGCTCTAATAGCATTTCAATCATACTTGTTTCCGAACAGCGTATCGCCGCCATCAATGGAGTGTTGCCACATTTGTCGGCCAAATTTATATCTGCTTGATTTTCCAATAAAAATTTCACAACTGATATGTTCCTAGAGTATATAACAGACGTAAGAACAGTAAGACCAAATTCAACCATACTATTAGCACTTTGTCCATTTCTCGCCAATATTTCAATCATCGCCTTACTTTTGTGTTCGGCGGCATAAACAACAAATTCATCTGGTCGAAGTCCCCGCTCTCGCAAGCTCCGTAACAAAATCTTATCAATATCTGGTTTCCTTAGTTGTAGAACAGCATTAAGGTATCTCTTTCCATTCGGGTTTTCCAGATCTGCTGCGCGTAATAG
Organism: Popillia japonica; assembly: GCA_004785975.1. Classification (NCBI taxonomy): domain Eukaryota; kingdom Metazoa; phylum Arthropoda; class Insecta; order Coleoptera; family Scarabaeidae; genus Popillia; species Popillia japonica. Next base: position 12,845 of record SMLS01070533.1, on the reverse strand, counting down.
CAGAGTGTTAGTACCTTTTTCATCATTATCGTTGTATGTCGTTTCTATCACGGTGGCTAAATTAATATTCGCCTGGTTTTCGACGGCTTGGAGAAGATTTAAAACCTGAACAGAGTAGGCTCTTTCGTAAATTGGACCAACTAAGCGCACGTCGTCCAAATCTACTAAACATGTAATAGCATCAATGTCAGCGTTCCTTCTAGCTTTAGCCAGCAGCGCATGCGTGGAAGTTATAACATCTGCACTAGCACCATATTCGAATAATAATCTAACTATATCTGCGTTCTTTCTTCTCGCCGCCACATACAGAGGTGTTACATCATTTACGGTTTTGAAATTTGGATCTGCTCTATTCTTTAATAACAGTTCTACAATTTCTACACTTTCTACTGGCAGAACGGCTAAAATATCGGTAAAATTCCATTCTTTCATATTTTTTGGATTTGCTCCATTTAATAACAGCATTTCAACTATTCTCCAATGTTGGCTTTCCAGAGCCACCTCTAATGGTGTTAAATCACCTTCGCCTGCAATGTTTACATCTGCGCCATATCGTAATAAAACTTCAATCATTTGTAAACGTCTGTCCAAAATTAATGATTCGGTCAATGAAAAAGTCATTCTGTTTTGGTATACTACAAGAAATATGTCATGCGTATCATATAAACGGTTCTCAAAATTTTCCCATGCTTTACAAATATGATCGTCAATATCCTTATATATGACTACATTGTTGTCTATCGCAATTTTGAGTGGCGTCATACCATATTTGTCTATGTAATTGGCGCCAGCTCCGTATTGTAGTAGTAACTCAACCATATCTATATTCCAACTTTCGATAGCACAACGAAGAGGAGTACACTCTGTAATTACTCTCTCAGAGGTATGAGCATAATAAGAACACATATTCGGTGTGTTAATATTAACACCTTTTTTCAACAAGAGATGTACAATATCAGTTCTTCTAGCGTGTACTGCTGTAATCAGAGGCAAATAACTAGCTCGACTATAAGCTTCTGTGACCTTTCGCACTGCGTCAGCCATTGATAAATATTCATCAAGCGATTGGATACTTATACTATAATCGCTATCACAGTATTGCATAATGGCTTTCAATGCCTGTCTGCAAAGAATTTCATCCTCGAAATATTTATCTCTATCTCTACCTCTTCCCATATTTGGATCAATTTGACGTTTTAACAGCAGTGCTATAACTTCTATATCTCCAACTAGTACAGCATCGCACAGCCAAACGGAACCAAACTTCTTGACGTCTACAACGTCGATCAACATCTTCGTAATATCTTTATTTTCTAATCTTAGACTTAGCTGAAAAATGGTAAATTTGCTTTCCTCGCCCCAGTCCAATTTACCTGCACTTTTGTCTAACAATAATTTGACAATTTCTCGGTTCTGCTTCAAAACGCTGTAATACAATGGTGTACATCCTAAATAATCAGTAACATTAATTTTGTCGCCGCGTTTAATGCAAGCTCTTACGATATTGATGTTAGAATAAATTATAGCCAGATGAAGCGGCTTAAGGCCGAAGTGATCCAATTCAAAGTACTTAGGCAATTTTGCAATTGCAATTTCTGAACTCAAACATACATTATGGAAACTTATAAAGTCTTTGTTGCCGCGATACAGAATAAGAAGCAGCTTGTCCAGTATATTAGGGAGAAAATAATTGACGGCCATTTGGTAAGAGACGTAGATAGTGAAAGGATCAACGCTTATTGAGGTTCGCGAAGAGGCATAATAACTCCAATAAGCTTCATGCGTTGCACAAAATTCATGGGGAACCGTTGTGATATACGATTTTGAAACGTATTCGCAGTAATCAATCCATGTCCAATGAAGCAAGTTATCGCGGGAGTATAAATTGTAACCTTCTTCATGCATATAACGAATGATTGTTTCTATACACCGATTGGTATTGCGCCGATAATCCGATGCGATTATATCAAGCGCTGTCCGTCCGATGACATCTGTTTGTATCAAGACCTCCTTGTTGTCTCTATATAACTTCTCTATTGCCTTATGGATTGCAGAATCCATATAACCTGCATCCAGAAGCGCTTTATGTAAAGGAAATTGTTCGCAGTATATATCCAACAAATAACAGAAACTACTCGTCAATATTCTTTTGTAAATAATCTCCTTGCTTTTTTGATCAGTAGTTTCACTCAACCATTGCATAACAAAGAATTCTGCAAACGTATGGTGGATGAAGACTGGATGTTTGTTCACATCATAATATTTAATCATACCCAATCTGACAGAGTTGGCAAATTGCACTTGGTCTTGTTGGGCAAATTTTCGAGTGACAGAATTATTACCAAACATATATTTCAAAGCCGATTTCCAGTGGAATTGCAAGATATGTTTTTTTTCGGAGAGATCAAAATTGTACTTTGTTCGTCGGGAATAACGTTCAATCTTTAAATCCACTATACGGTTATAAAGTGTCCATCTACTTAATACTGACAAATCTATGTTGGAAGTTTGCGACATTGTTCGTAGCATATCTAAATATAGAGGATTTGTTAGGAATTCTGTTGGCACCTTTTCCAAAACGTTTTTATCAAGATTCCAGTTGTTTAGGTAATCACCATTGTACTTTATACTGAACATTTCAATTTTCGCAACTTTAATTTCAAATAGATTGGTTAACAATGCAACAGTCATTAATCTCGAACCAATAATTATTTTCTCCAAACAAGCTTCATCATTAAGTTTTCTTATTAATTCTAATACTTCGTCCTTACACGTAGGTATTACTTCATCTAATGAATCTAGAACCAATATTAACCGTGATCGACCTTGCCGTAATATTCTTAAAAAGTGGTCGCACGATAATGGCCCCTGTCTATTCCATAAGAAATTTAATGGATCCTTTACTAACTTCTGTGTCTTCTCTCGCATATTAACTTGAAATTTAACTAGATTATGAAAGAGTACGTAATAGTGAGGATTACAATTTCGTACTAACTGCTGCAGAAACGTAGTTTTTCCCACTCCAGCTTCTCCAGTTACCACACAAATTCGACTATCTATCTCTTTAAAAAAATCCTTATCAGGAAAAGTTGTTTCTGAGAACTCTGTAGTTGAACTAGCTGCTTCGTTACCTCCTGGCTCACTGTTATCTGTAGTTCTTTTGCGCACGTATCTCTGTAGATACTTCAAGCAATTCATCTTTGTTACTTCTCCAATGATTGGTACCGCGTGGCCTTCACTGATGCTGTATACATTCTTTCCATATTGATCGATTTGAAAGCTTTCCAACCCTTGAACACATTCATCTTCGCCAAATGTGCCTGGGTCGTACGAACTGTCATTATCAAGCGGTGTTTTGTTGTGCATCAACTTCAGTTTATCATTTTCCAATCGTAGTCGGTAAATTCTATAGTTTCTAAATGTAATATCTCCTTTTAATTTTTTATAAATTTCAGTACTTCCGTCGAGGTTGCAATATATACAAATGTTGTCTCCATTTGGCTCATAGTCTTCATAGTTGATCGGTCCCGGCTGAGACTTTTCGATTATAAACAACCTGTAATTATGATCTTCTAAGCAATCTTCACTTATGTAAACTTGTCTCGGTTCCATTAGTTTCAAAATATCAGAACAGGTGAGAGTTTGCATTAATAATTCGTTGCCGTTTATAACAGTATAGAAAGAGGTTGGTTGTCTTCCTTGCATGGAGCTGAGACCGATTCCAGTAGTGCTACAGCTTTTCTACTACCCAGATTTTTAATAGCGGTCAAATTATAGCTTTCCATTTCCCTGTATCGTCTATCTGGGTCTGGGTCGATTATGATATAGTGTTGGTTTAAATTTAGAAAATCCTCTAATTGCGGGAGACTGCTATCACTTTTTAAAACGAGTGGTATTTTGCCACACGTCCAATAGTAAGTGAGCAAATCCTTTAAAGTTTCTGGTTTGATGGAGCTGGTTGAGAATTCATCTTTTATTTCTTTACTTAATTTCCCGTCGTTATCGATGCAAGCGTTCCACTGCTCTGCAGTAATTTTCTCCTCAATCGAGCGTGAAATGCATCCAAACAAACAAGTTTCAATATCTGCCTCATTTTTTACGATAGTAACATTATACGATAAGGTTAGGTCATTCCATGCAAGCGCTGATTCTTTCTGATATGATGTTATTTTTGTGGGTTTCACAATTGAATCCCAAAGACGAATTCTTAACAATTCGTGCTCGAAATCCGTTTTACTCAAACTTCCTCTTTTATTTTTATTAAAATATTTATCGAGATACTCCGTTACTTGTCCGGCGTCGTTTAAAGCCCACATTCCTTTGAGTCGAGTTGTTATAGTATTCGTATCAACTTGTTCTAGGAATACATAAAAGTTTCTGAAGAATCCCTTATATTTCGTTGCTATTTCATCATTTGTGGAATATAACTCGTATACATTCCGATTGATGATTGGTCTATTACTGACGAATGTGCGTCTTCTAATTTCTAAGTCGTCTCCTTTTTGAAAAGAGATAGGTTGAGGTCGAAATTTTTGGCATGCAAAGTACCAAAATTGTATATCCTCTTCGCTCATTTTGCCAACATTTGCCAAACATTCCCAGCGTTTCTCATCCATAATTTGTTCATATTCTTTCAAGTAGTTATCTACGTCTAACTTGACCCTACCAGATTTAACTTGAATGAGATACAAACACAAATCTTCCGAATCATTGTATTGTACGGTCAATACTATATCATCGAACGGCTCGAGTTCCTTAATTTCGTAAAAGATGTGGTAGTCCAGGACTGTTATGTCTTTCGACAATAGCGATGCAAGGTACGCAGTCACCCCGAGTTGGTACTTGTAGCCTTGAGCCCGATCAGCCATTATGGTTTAGCGGTGGTCTATCTTTTCTCTTCGGCTACAAATTTTAAAGAAACTGTGAAATGCATTTACGTATGCATCTTGCTGAGTGTAATACTTACGTGATTATCATACTAGCGTTTGAAGGTTAACAATTAAACGAAAGTGCAAATTCGCATTATGGGACATGGGATATAATGTTCCTAGACAATAACCACAATGTAGCAATTATGATATTAATTTTGCGAAGAGATCAACTAGAAAAGAGTAGGACGTTTTACTTTAGTATTCTAGTATATAAATTACAGGCACTACTGTGTTTTGATAGCGTAGTACTATAAATCGATAAAACAAAAAATAAAAGAAAAGAAAAATAAATAATAAATTTTATATAACAAACTAATAATAACTAGAGACTTGGATCATGGAAGTCGTCATCCTCTAATATGTTTAATTGTTGTATGTCACTAAATGTTATATAAAACATTTAGTGTATTAGGGTATCGCATCTTTAAAATGAATTGTTTTCAGGTCATTTACAATTCTGTTGTAATTACTACTACTAGTAGGTAGGTATATTTTACTGCTCATAATTAAATGCAATATTGAGACATACATCTTGGACCAAAAAAATATCTGTTTACCGCATAAAACTCCAGAATGCAAGTTTTAAACACAAGTTTAGATAGAGAAGAGAAGAATTTTTTTTTCAGTGTGTTAATAATTGAATAAACAATTTTGACAAATTCAAATTTAAAATTGACGAATTTGCACATAAAATAGGCTATTGATTTTTAGAATATCTACCAATAATACCCCATATAATCTAAAGTGAGAAGGCATGTGCTGATATATCCCAAATGATTCGCAGTTATGAACAGCACTAAAGGTTGGTACGAAATATCAAGAAATTTAATGAGGTGAACTTCGACGTAATTACTGCTAAATTCTTAACACTTCCTTTTCACTGATTAAACAATCTTGCTATTAAAATTATTTACATACATATATATAGAAAGTAAAAAGATTCACCTTTCAAACCAATACATTTAGAAACGATAACAGACTACCTCACGATTAAAAAAAAACTACCGATTTTTTGTACATACATAATATGTTTGAAAAAAATTAAACTGATAATTTTGTGGCCATAAAATAAATGATAAGATAAATATTACAACCAAATCGAGTTGTTGGATAACTTAGCAATTTATCTACATACATACATTTGTTCCTTGTTCGGTTTCTATTAATAGGTTGATAACGGGCGAGTTCGTTTTGGCGATATGTAATATATCATCTATATCTGGTTTTAAAACCGGTGTGACAAGAGCAGCCAAAGATAGCAGCCGATTTCTCCGAAGATACCCGAACGTACATAGGCGTCAAGGCCCATATTGTCAGGGGTAACCACATATAAAAAAAAAAAAAATACAATCAAGACTATTGTAACTTCAGTTGCAGTTTAAATGGTTAGTGAACTTGCAATTAGTAGGATAGGTTATATGTACGTTTGAAGTACTTAAAATCTTCAGTCACCGAGTAGAATGAGAATTTTACAAAAAAATTTAAAAGCCATATTTCCTTTCAATCTATCACATACAGATTTCACACATATATTTTACAGTACTAGGTGCGTATTTCCTGCAAATATGATCGATTTGCGAAGGGTCCCAGGGGGACATTACTTGGACCTACATATCTAATTTGTTCCAAAATTTTACAAAAAATTTAAAAACCATATTTCCTTTCAATCTATCACATACACATTTCACACATATATTTTACAGTACTAGGTGCGTATTTCCTACAAATATGGTCGATTTGCAAAGAGTCCTAGGGGAATATTACCTGGATCTACATATCTAATTTGTTCGAAAATTAAAAAAAAAAAATAAGAAACCATATTTCCTTTCATTCTATCACATATGATTTCACACATCTATTTTACAGTACTAGGTGCGTATTTCTTGCAAATACGATCGATTTGCAAAGGGTCCCAGGGGGACATTACCTGAACCTACTTGAGTAATTTGCTGGAAAATTTTACAAAAAAATTAAGAAATCATATTTCCTTTCAATCTATCACATACAGATTTTACACATATATTTTACAGTACTATGTGCGTATTTCCATTGTATTTCCTGCAAATATGATCGAATTGCAAAGGGTCTTAGGGGGACATTACGTAAACCTACATATCTAATTTGTTCAAAAATTTGACAAAAGTATTAAAAAACCATATTTCCTTTCAATCTATCACATACAGATTGCACACATATATTTTACAGTACTATGTGCGTATTTCCTGCAAATATGATCGAATTGCAAAGGGTCCTAGGGGGACATTACCTGAACCTACATATCTAGTTTGTTCGAAAATTTGACAAAAATATTTAAAAACCATATTTAGCTTTAAACCACTCTTATTTGTAATATTTATATATATATGTATATATCCTAACTTTTAATAAACTTTTATTATTATTATACCCCCATGAACAGCATTGTTACTAACACTTCACACCTATATTCTTAGACCTTATTTGAATTTATCTTGTATTTTGGCAGCACAATAAGTTGGTCTAAATTCTCTAATATTTTCTTCACATTTCTCCTTAAAATATTGAAAGAATATTCGATCGTTAGTAACACGAGTACGCCAACGCGTTCCATATTATTTTTTCCGTGACATGAATTAATTTCAACTACCAAATTAATATCTATTGCTTTATCTACCAGTTAGATAAATTACATATTTTGCTTTAATAGATCATTTTATCGATTTATTATCGATTTGATGACGCTGCCACTTCCAAAGATGTTGCGTCTGGAAAAATGTATGATAAATGTATGTGAATTAAGTCACGTAATAAAAAATGCAGTTCCTCAGAGAATAAAACGAAAATTTTTGTAACTTTTTGTGAAGAAATAGAAACTTTTGATGTTTAGTATTGGTGTTTCTTAGTGACGCCTCATTAGAATTATAAATACGATTGACTGAAGTCGAGTGATTACAACGTTTAGTCTACGTTGCCGATATCCTTTCGACCGTCAATGAATTGAATGGTTCACTTCGAGGAAGATCTGTGAAAGTGCTTTCATTTTATGGCAAAATTAATGCCAGGATAAGAAAAGGCAGCTTTAGGAATCTTGTATTTATTTAACAACGTTTTTCATTTATAAAAATAAATGAAATGAACAGAAAATTAGATTTTTCTCATGTTTTATTATGCTTATAATGTTTCAGTCATTGAATGTTATTGCTTTTTCTAGTAAAGCTAGAATAAGTATAGCTTTGTGATAACGTAAAATCTAATTGTTGCAAATGGAACGTTTTATATGTATGTCTGTCATATTTTTGATGAAAAGGTTATTCATGTAAAATAATTACGGACGTTAAAAATAACACTGAAAAATATAATTCTTTTAATACAACCAAAACAGTTACATTAAACAACATTAGTTTATTATTTTTACACTAACTAATACCAACTATGTATGTATATCGATTTGAAAACTTAGATTTCTGTAATCGCAGAATTTTCGTTGGTCTTCTCATATTCAAAGGGTATCAAATTATTATTATCCTTAATAGTTACATCTGCCCTATTCTGCATTAACTTTTCGGCTATATCTTTCCTATTCATTTGAAAAGCATAATGAAGAGCTGTACGGCCATGCATATCCACTATATTGGGGTCAGCTTTCCGGTCTAGTAGGATTCCTACTATATCGTAGTTCCCTATTTGTGTTGCCAAATGAAGAGGTGTTGTGCCAAAGTCATTAATGCTATTGACATACCCTAAGTTACGTAAAATATCTTTTACAATCTTGTAGTTTTTAGCAAAATCGTCAGAGCTAGTGGATGTATGAGATAGTAGTAGCTTTACTACTTTCGTATGGCCTGAAGTTATTGCCTTAAAAAGAAATGTTTTACCACAAGTTTCTATATCCATTTTTACATGGTGTAAAAACAGTGTGTCAATTATATCCGCATTTCCTTTCACTACAGCTGCGTAAAGCGGTGTAAGACCACTTTTGCATGTAAGATTAACATCTGCGCCATTTTCTAAAAGAAGGCGGACAATGTTCTGGTCATTTTCAATAATTGCCGCTATAAAGGGTGTGAGCCCACACATTTCTTCAGAATTGACTACAGCCTTGTTCTCCAATAGTATCTTAATAATGCTTATACTACTGCAGCCTATCGCCACAACCAATGGAGTTTCACCATATTTATCAGCCAAATTTACGTCTGCTTGGTTTTCCAATAAAAATTTCACAACCGATGTATCTCTACAATGTGTTAAAATATGGGTAAGAACAGTTCTACCAAATTTAGCCATACTATTAACACCTTGTCCATTTCTCGTCAATATGTCAATCATAGCCTTATTTTTGTGTTTGGCAGCATAAACAAAAAATACTTCTGGTTCAAGTCTCCACTTTCTCGAGTGTAACAAAGAGAGTAACAAAATCTTATCAATATTGGGTTTTCTTAGTTCTAGAACAGCATTAAGGTATCTCTCTCCATACGGGTTTTCCAGATCTGCAGCGCGTAACAGCAAACTGTTAGTACGTTTTTCATCATTACCGTTGCATACTGTGTCTATCACCATGGCTAAATTAATATTTGCCTGATTTTCGACAGTTTGGAGAAGATTTAAAACCTCAACAGAGTAGGCTGTATAGTAAATTGGACCAACAAAGCGCACATCGTCCAAATCTAATAACCATGTAATAGCATCATTGTCAGCGTTCCTTTTAGCTTTATCCAGTAGCGCATGCGTGGAAGTTGTAATATCTGCACTAGCGCCATATTTAAGTAATAGTCTAACCATATCTGCATTTCTTCTTCGGGCCGCTATATACAGAGGTGTTATATCATATACGATTTTGAAATTTGGATCTGCACCATTCTTCAATAACAGTTCGATGATTTTTATATTTTCTATTGGCAGAACGACTAAAATATAGATAAAATTCCAGTTTTTCAGATTGTTGGGATTTGCTCCATATAATAATAGCATTTCAACTATTCTCCAATTTTGGCTTTCCAGAACCATCTCTAAAGGCGTTAAATCATCTTTAGATATAAAGTTCACATCCGCGCCATATCGTAATAAAACTTCAATGATTTGTAAACGTCTGTCCAAAATTAAAGGATGGCTAAATAAAGATATCATTTGTGCGTTTTTTGTGATTACCTTAAGCAAGCCATAAGGGTCATATGAATATTTATCGAGAGTGGTCCCTATTTTTACAACATCAAAATGTATATGTCTCTTATTGTAGTTGTTTATTGCAATTGTGAGTGGGGTTAAACCATTTCCGTTAAGGTAATTTGCGTCAGCTCCGTATTCTAGTAGTAATTCAACCATGTCTATATTCCAACTTTGAATAGCACAACAGAGAGGAGTACAACCTTCATCACTCACAATGGTAACAGGACAATCGTGACATATACGTGGTGTGTTAATATTAGCACCCTTTTTCAACAGAAGATGTACAATATCAGTTCTTCTAGCGTGTAATGCTGTATTGAGGGGCACACTACTATTTGTAAAACCATAAGTTTGAAGTTGTAGCATTGGGTCAGCAATTGATAAGTATTCATCAAGTGTTTTGAGACTTATATTATAATGACTGTCACAGTATTGCATAACAACTTTCAATACATGTCTACAAAGTATTCTCTTGTCGAAATCATATCTTTTATATTTACCTCCTGTATTTGGATCTATTTGATGTTCTAATAGCAGTGCTATAGCCTCTATATCTCCAACTCGTACAGCATCGCAAACCCAAACGGAACCAAACTTCTTGACGTCTACAACCTCAATCAACATCTTCGTAATATCTCTATTTTCTAATATTAGACTTAGCTGAAAAATGGTCAATGTGCTTTCCTCGATCCAGTCCAATTTACCTGCACTTTTGTCCAACAATAATTTGACGATTTCACTGTTCTGCTTCAAAACGCTGTAATACAATGGTGTACATCCAAAACGATCAGCAATATTAATTTCGTCGCCGCGTTTAATGCAAGCTCTTACGACATTGATGTTAGAATAGATGACAGCCAGATGAAGCGGCTTAAGATAGAATTCATCCAATGCAAAGTATTTCGGTAATTTTGCGATGGTAATTTCTGAACTCAAGCATACATTACGGAATCTTATAAAATCTTCGTTGCCGCGATATTTAATAAGAAGCAACTTATCCAGGACATTAGGAAGTATATAATCAACGGCCATTTTATATGGTCTATATATGGAAAGATTAAATTTGTTTGAAGATGGCGAAGAGGCATAATAGTTCCAATAAGCTTCATGTGTTGCACAAAATTCAGAAGGAACACCACTGATATAACATTTTGAATTGTTCTCGCAGTAATCAATCCATGTCCAATGAAGTAACTTATCACGCGAGTATAAATTGTAACCTTCTTCCTGCATATAGCGAATGATTGTTTCTAGACACCGACCGAAAATGCGCCAATAATTCAATCCGATTATATGGAGCGCTGTCCGTCCGATGATATCCGTTTGGAGGAAGACCTCCTTGTTGTCTCTATATAACTTCTCTATTGTCCTAAGGATGTCAGAATCCATATTAACTGCATCCAGAAGCGCTTTATGTAAAGGAAATTGTTCGCAGTATATATCCAACATATGACGGTGGTCATCCTTTAATATTATTTTGTAAATAATCTCTTTGCTTTCTTGATCAGTAGTTTCATGCAACCATTGCATAACAAAGAATTCTGCAAACGTATGGTGGATGAACACTGGATTTTCGTTCACATCGTAATATTTAATCATACCCAATCTTACAGCGTTGGCAAATTGCTCTTGGTCTTGTTGGATAAATTTTTGAGTGACAGGATTATTACCAAGTATATATTTCAAAGCCGATTCCCAGTGGAATTGCAAGGTATGTTTTTTTTCGGAGAGGTCAAGAGTATGCTTTCTTCGTCGGGAATAATGTTCAATTTTTAAATCCACTATACGGTTATAAAGTGTCCATCGACTTAATACTGACAAATCTATGTTGGAAGCTTGGGACATTGTTTGTAACATATTTAAATATAGAGGATTTGTTAGGAATTCTGTTGGCACTTTTTCCAAAACGTTTTTATCAAGATTCCAGTTGTTTAGGTAATCACCATTGTACCTTATGCTGAACATTTCAATTTTCGCTACTTGAATCTCCAATAGATTGGTTAACAAGGGAACAGTTATTAATCTCGAACCAATAATTATTTTCTCTAAACAAGCTTCATCATTAAGTTTTCTTATTAATTGCAATACTTCATCCTTACACGTAGGTATCACTTCATCTAATGAATCTAGAACCAATATTAACTTTGATCGACTTTGCCGTAATATTCTTAAAAAGTGCTGGTACGATAATGAGCCCTGTTTAGTCCATAAGAAATTTAATGGATCCTTCACTAACTTCTGTGTCTTCTCTCGCATATTAACTTGAAATTTAGCTAGATTATGAAAGAGTACGTAATAGTGAGGATCACAATTTCGTACAAACTGCTGCAGAAACGCAGATTTTCCCATTCCAGCTTCCCCAGTTACCACACAAATTCGACTATCTATCTCTTTAAAAAAATCCTTATCCGGAAAAGTTATTTCAGAGAAATGTATTATTGAACTAGCTGCTTCGTTACCTCCATACTTACTATTATCTGTAGTTCCTTTGCGCATGTATCGCGGTAGATATTTCAAGCAATTTACCTTTGTTACTTCTCCAAAGATTGGTACCGCGTGGTTTTCATTGATGCTATGTACATTCTCCTTATATTGATCGATTTGAAAGCTTTCCAAACCTTGAACACTCTCATCTTCGCCAAATGTGCCCGGGTCGTACGAATTGTCATTATCAAGCGGTGTTTGGTTGTTCATCAACTTCAGTTTATCATTTTCCAATCGTAGGCGGTAAATTCTATAGTTTTTAAATGTAGTATCTCCTTTTAATTTTTT
>SMLS01070530.1:0-11226 GCA_004785975.1 Popillia japonica | reverse complement strand
AAGTTAGTTACCGATAGATGGAGTCGCTTGCACTAACAAATACTTTGCTAGCCCATATTAAGCGCCCAGCTCATATTTGGACCTTCTCCTCTACATATAATTGTTTAATATTTGCCGTTCTTTTTTGTAATAGCCAACTTGATACTTGAACTTCTGGATAACAAGCGCAACTTTCATTTTTCGCAATAATGTATTAAGGCTTTCTTGATTAGAATAATTTATTCTTTCAACATATGCAAAAATATACTGGGTGTTCAATTTTAAAAAATATAACTTTTTTAAATAACTCGAAAATTTGAAGTTCACTTGTTTTTTTGGTTTCACTATCATTATACACTATAAAAATACTATTAGTTTGCTAATTTAACCGTTACTGTAGCTTCAATAATAATTAAGTTAGCAATGGTACCGACTTACTTAATTTGTAATAGCCTGCATATACACTGTGTCCACAAATGTTATGTTTATGCTATGTTCAATACTGAGTCGATAATCTTATTTCGAAAAAGGTGTACGGTCCTTCCTTTGGCTAGTCAAGGTCATCACATCCCAAAATATATAACTAACATTTAGAGGAATTCGTAAAATTTGCCAATAAAAAATCATTCTGGTCAAATTTGAAAGTGTAATTGTGCAAACTGCATAGACGTAGCAAATCGATTACACTAATATTTTCCATTTTTTAACAGATCTTCAATGGCATTTTTCTAAAGTAAGTACATATGACAACGTGGGTTGCAACGAAAGGGTTGCTTGTTTGATTTTAAAAACTAGCTATCAATTTTTGTAAGTTGTTTGTAAGTTCAAAGTAGTCGACTTATTGTGTCATTGGTACAAGTGTAGAATGTTTAGTTTTGGAGAATACGCTAATTACATGGTATTCGGATTTTGTAACGCCAATGCAAAGGGGGCAAAAGCAGAATACTGAGTACGGTACGCACAACCGCGACAGCCATCTACAAATACATTCTGAAAACCGTATCACTGGCACATTTACACCCAAACATCACAACAGTGGTAGACCTAGAGAGCATCCATAAATATCCAACGTCCAGCACAAGACAGCCAGGGAACTGGATATTCCTAGTACAACCGCAGTACATTTAGTACTGTCAGAGTCTTTCGTGTCTATTTCATAAACGAAATGTGCAATCCTTTTATGTACATATGTACATTAATGATAATGTGCACAGAAGAACGTTCTGCAATAGCTTTTAGAGAGAACCCAATCTGAACCAAACTTCTTATTGGATGTTTCCTGGAGCGATGAATGCTTGTTTACGAGAGATAGGATTTTTAATAGCCATAATTTTCATTTATGAGTGGATGAAAATCCCAAGGCAGTCAGGGAAACGGAAAATCAGAGAAGGTTCTTTGCAAATGGCTGGCGAGCAACTCCTATTAGTTTTTATACTAATATCTATCTATTAATTTTAATAAATTCCTAAGTTCGTATAAAGCTTTTACTAATCTGCGTACATCAAAATAGATGTTATGATTACTGTCACGTATTTGTCTGATTAGATGTTGCCAAATTTATACTTTCTTTGTGCTGCTCTTGTGGTTTGAGGAAGGACTATACAACTTTTTTTCAATTAAGATTATCGACTCGAATTAAATACAGAATAGCTCTAGCTGGAGTTTATCCGCATTTTTGTGGACACCGTGTATAAAGTTATTCATTATGAAAATTTCTAAAAAAATTATTGTTTTTATTTAAACAAACAGCTATGCCGCACTTGTCACATTTAGTACGGGTGAAATCTTTACACTTGCGGTATTTGCATCTCATTTTCCCTCTTGAATAGTAGGCCAATGACCAATTTGGTCGTTCCTCACTTCTTTTGGCGGTACGTGTTGTGTAGGGCCCCTGTTCTGTTTCTTGACGATTTCATTCTCTAAATTACTTGGTCTACCACGTTTATAGGAAGACGTTCCTACCAAACAAAGACTTTTCGCAACTTGCGAACGAAATTTACTTTGACTAATTACATCTGAATCTTTGCCGTTTTAATATAACTGCCACGCATTTACCATAGTCAAGTCAATAAGGTGGTAAAATATCCGAATATACCATTTTCTACTCTTTATGTGTATTTTATATCTTCTCATAAGACTATCTAAAAGGTCTACGCCTCCCATGTTCCTATTGTATTCTCGGATAATATGACGACATTCTATATCAATAATCTTTTTTTTCCTTTCGATCATACCGTTTGATGGTACTTACGGGAATTTTCCCTACAAACGATGAAAGAAGGCTCACGCATTTGTTATTCTTCCAAACCACAGGGGAAATATCTACTCTATCAACTGTGGCCTTATATTCGTAACTTGTGCCACGGCTAACTGTCTTCATTGCTGACTCTGTGGGCAGTGGACAATTGGGTAATCTATTGCGTCTGACAGTTCCTAGGGAATATATGCATTCTTTTGCCAAATGAATCATAAGTGGCAAGCCTGTATAGTAGTTGTCGTGATACAACCCATAATTTTGGTTTCTTGGTATTTTATCAGCTAAGCGTAAAATTATATTTCCTGTTGCTCCCAAATCAACAGAGCCTTCAACATTTTCTGTCCCACTATAAATCTCGAATTTGTATGCAAAACCAGAAACTCCCGACATCACAAAGAATTTGACACATTTATTGGGTTTCATTGACATATACTGTTTGAGGTAGTGCCGCACTTTAGTAGAGCACATCTGTTCGTCGATACTAAGGTGTTCTTCTAATGTTATAGAAGAAAATAAGGAATTCAGGTGACTTACTAATGGTCCTATTTTATAAATTTTATCATGACCGTCTTGTCCTCTTGGTACAAATGCTTGGTTATTATTGAAATGGATGTATTGTCGAATTTTCTCGAATCTGTCTAGATATTTTTTATTTGATAATATTCTAGATCCTCTGACCAATATGATCTCGTATTTGGCATGCGTACAAGGGACATATCTAGCAGTATTCCTATGTACTGCTTTATTTCCATTTCTGTAAAGGTTGGTGGTCTATCTGGTTTAGTTTGAAATGAATAAATGGTTGGTTTCAGTAACAATTTTCTGTATCAACTCATCGGAAAAGAAATACATAAGTAAAGAATTGGTATGGTGTTTCTAATTCTAAAATATTAGCTGGTAAATTTGTACGTCCATGAAACTGTAACTGTTCTTCATTTAGTTTCAATTACTTGGCCTTCCAGTTTATGTTTTTGCTTGTAAATCGCTTATTTTGCGCAGACTTTTTTTCTGAAGTTGGTTTGTCTTGAGGAATGTCTGAAAATACATTTATACTATTATTTTCAGTATGTTCTGGTATATTATCAGATTCGTCAAATGTATCATCCTCAGAATTGCTGTCTGACTCAAATTAATGGTCGATGTTGCTTTCAGGAGCGAAAATTGGAACATCGCTATCGCTCGAGTCACTCTCATCGGCATCATCTTCACTTTCTAAACCAGTGAAATTTTTTAATGTGCACTTATCTAGATAAGTGCACATTAACGGTTATCGCACATCGCCAATTTGACAAACTGCAAATAGTTCATACAAATGTTAATATCTAACAGTTATATATTCTTTGGTTGACATATTTATATAAAATCACAGACTACTCCAAAGATGTAGTTATACAAATGTGTCAATTTGTTGTTGACAGTTGTTGACAACTACTGTGCAACTATGTTGATATTTAAAACCACCAACAGAAAAATAGTCCCTGTTGTTGGTGCATACCTTGCCGAAAATATTCATTGCTATTATATTTGCGTTATTATCCAGATAGTTTTTCCACTTTTAGGTCAATGATAACACGCAATTCTAACAAAAGTCAAATTTATTCCAAAACCTTTACAAAATTTATAATCTGGTTTTCGTAACAACTGTAGACTAAATAAATGTCAATTTTATTCCACTGAAGAAGTTGTTACGAAAACCAGATTATAAATTTTGTAAAGGTTTTGGAATAAATTTGACTTTTGTTAGAATTGCGTGTTATCATTGACCTAAAAGTGGAAAAACTATCTGGATAATAAGATAAGTTAAAAGGTCATAAAAATACATATATTAATTATATTTGCGCATAATGACTATTGAAAGGCCTTCTTACATTGTAGTCTCTATCCGTCAAGTAGATGATGAAGACGCTACACTTAGGGTCAGATCAGTTCTACGAATGGTACCATTTACGAAGAAGTGGTAGCGTTCGTATCGGTTTTAGGAATACTATTAAATGGAAAATTTGACTGATCTTCAAGCATGTATAACGTTGAGTTATGGTTTGCTACCCGATATTTCCAACCTCTAGAGAGTTACAATTTACCTTAAAATGTCTATGAAGTAAACAATTTGCGTGTAATTTATGCACTTTATCGTCTTAGCTGACACACAAGTTAAAGATTCTTCATTAGTGTGATAAATTACTCATGTTTTCCTTTATTCTTGGTTGTTTCTAGTAATTTACATCTTTTACTTGAGAAATCAGTTAAGTCTGACCAATCCACTTTTGCTTATGGCTTCCTTGTATTCTTTTTTATGTTTTGGCCTGGTTAATTTTGACCCAAGTCCACCATACCATTGATACACAATTATCTAATTGTACTGAAATCAATATGCGACGTTAACTAATTCTTCTTGAAAAGCCAGAATAAACAGAACACTACTTTCTATTTATCCTATAGTTTCTTAATAGTTTTCTGCTTAGTTTATATGCATCTAAAGAGATGCGTCAATTGTTAAAATCAACTTCACCCAGGCTTTGCTGTTGTCAGTTGAAGATTTCCATTCCTTGATCCTTTTTTTTTTCGGTCCCGTAGTTACAATTTCAAACTTCGTTTTTTAACAAAAAAAGACCATAAAACTCTTGATAAAATAGTTTGAAATCCACGTTTTTTTCAAGCAAGAAACCAAAGAACACTACGTGTTACAACGTTCTGGGCCCATAACCCTGATGAAATTTAACGTTTTGCTTAATAAATAGAAACGCATACCATTACTATACAGTTTTATTTGTACTACAAAAACTAAGTGAACAAAAATGTACCTAATGCAAACAATAGCCTTAAACTTGAATGTCTTACGTTCCACTACTGATACTTTTTCTGGTAACTCACTATTTTCCAGGCATCATTTTTTAAATCTTTTGACATGACCCTTTTCCACATCTCTGAATCAGGTCTTGCTAGGGTTTCAAGTCCAGTTTCATTTCAGCCGGTTTATTGTATGTTCCATTGTTCTTTCTTTGTGCAGAAGGTTTTCGAGGTTCGGTTGATTTGTTAGCGCATACTTCCTTAATTTTATGTTACTGGTACTGCTGATGATTTGACATTAGATTTTATTGTCGCCGAATGTGGTGTAGTTTTATTAACTTTGACATTGTTTTTAACAATAAACTTCATTTAACTGTCGTACAATTGTTTATGTATTATACATTCATGTTCTAACCATTTTCTAATGCAGAGCTCTAATCTAACTTTTAAGGAATGTTCTGCGTGTATTGTTAGTATATATTAATACTTTTACAGGAATCCTTAAGTCTATTCTGCAGAGCATTTACCATCAAATGTGCCAGGACCTTCAAAGTCATTCTATCTCCATTCAAGTTACCGTCGATGAAAAAAGGTCCGATTATTTGATTACCAATAATACCAGCACACACGTTTATTTTCTGGGGATGTTGGGTTCGCGTTGGTATATTAAAATGAAGATTATCACGTGCCCAATACCGACAAACTGTGGAGTTATGGCGACCATGTAGATGGAATGATTTTTCATTAGAGAAAAGGATATTATTGAGAAATAATTCATTGTCATGGTATTTATCTATCATGATTTCACAAAATTCCATGTGACGATAAAAGTCATCCGGAAAAAGTTCTTGCGAGGTTGTAATTTTATATGAGCGGTATTTATACATATGTATTTATGCAAAATTTTGCGCACTATTGCCCCGATATTACATTCCTGAGCAATTTCTCCGGATGATATTTGCTGATATTTTTTTTCTGGAACATTTTTGTTTTTATTATTTATTAAAATGAACTCTTCTTCAAAACTGCGAATTGTATTGCGAATTGTACTAGCGCTGGGAATTTATCTTTCCGGGTAATTTACTGCGAATAAATCTCTACACACATCTGCGGAACTGCCACTATAAAATTGTTCTATCATCATATATTTTTATGTATAAAATGACCAACAAAGAATACAATATGTAATGCCTTTTTTCAAACGCAACACCTTGATAACTGAGTCTAATATGCACGTACGCAGGCGCAAGTCTGTTGCTATCTCAAATGCATTCTGTCATGCTTGAGCTCTTCGATCTGTTGATAGGGTCTTCAATGTGTTAGAGCAGGCATAGGATTTTAGTATGTTAGATAAAGAGATACAATGAATGCGTTCGTCCACGCAAACTACCGATATACTTTTCCTGTGTTAACTAAAGGACGTCTCTTCGCAGATCTTTTTCATCTTACACTAAACGTATCAGCAGGTCGCGCGCGTGGACCCGGTATGCTCGGCTTCTGTGCTTGATAATGCTACAGTTTTTTGTTTACGACTTTCCCATGATATTGCGCTGTGTGATAGTTTAAACATAAAACCTGTGTAGGACTTGTTCTAACCGCTTAGGAACGGATAGATAAGAAAACACAACATACACGTCAACATTCGGTTATGGACTACTTTTAGTACATATTACACGGTAGTGGGAAGCAGCTGGCGACAGTTTTGAGTTATTACCAACACTCCCACTACATCAAAAACTACCATATTTATACCTAACATTCTGCTTTGACAATACCTAATTCATTAATACATTTATAGTGCTTAACATTTAAACTTTTAGTTAAAACATCAACAGGCATCTTTTCAGTTTGAAGATGTTTTAAGTCAATTTGCTTTTGTTCTACAAGCTCTCTAATTACATCTATGTGCTTGGTGCGTTTATGAAACATCGAATTATTTGACAGCTTCTGCGCAGCTACATTAGGCGTATTCGTTTATCTGTTTGGTCACTTTAGGTTAGTTCTGTTTCTTAAGAAATTGATCTGATTGTGTTTTTTTAAACTAACCAAGATTAGATTAGATTAGGGGTGGCCCTACGGGCCTCTTTCATCGCGACCTTCCCGGTCTATTGTGATCCCCAGTAATCCTAGAAGGCGCCCTCTAACTTTGCCCTCTTTATGAGGCTTAACGTCCTTGAGAGCGGCTCCTGTAACTAACCAAACTAACGAAACTCAACTAATTAAACTCACCTCCCTTTACTCCTCTACTAACCACCCTGAAATTATTTTGACGTAAACGGTTTGAATATTGGTCACTTGTACGTTTTTTTTATGTTGCTGGTTCGGTGACTTCAGATTTTTGGTTTGTTCCGGTTTGTTCACTTTAACCAAAGTGAACTAACCAAACAGATAAACGAATACACCTATTGTCATTAAATAAAGTTATACAATTATTAACACCTGTTAATTCAAACAATAAGTTTTTCAAGTATGCCGCCTTTTTAGCAGCTTCAGAAATTGCTATGTATTCGGCTTCTGCACTTGAAAGAGCAACGGTTCTCTGCTTTCTACTTTCCCAGGCAATTTGGCCACCAGAAAACCGAAAGAAATATCCTGTATATAACTTTCGATCATAAGTATTACTGCGCTAATCAGCATTAGTGTAACCCTCAAGAAACTTATCATTTCTATCAAACTTTAGGCCATAATCTTTTGTTCCTTTTAAGTATCGTAAAGCACGTTTTAAATGTTTCCACTAGATTTCCGTGAAACAATTATTAAATTGACTTAAATAACTAATTGCATATGAAATATCTGGTCTTGTCAACACAGACAAATACATCAGACCACCAATTAATTGCTGATATGGAGTTGGTGCTTCTGTACTTACAATATCTTGACCTACTCAAATTTAAACCGGCTTCCATTGGAGTACTAGCAGTAGTACTTGCATATTAAAGCGTTCTAGTAACTAATTTACATACTGCGTTGTCAAGTGTAATAACACTGTTCCTTTTATCTATATTTACATTCATGCTTAAGCAATTTTTAATTTCTTCCAGGTCTTTAATCTTAAAGAATCCATTTAATTGAGTTTTTAACTTATTACACTCACAAGGATCATTAGTAAAAATTATAAAATCGTCGACATATAAACAAACAATGGTTTTCAACTTATCTTTCATACATGTAAACAAACAAGGCTCGTATTCAGATTTTTTATAGCCTAAATCCCTTTAAAGATTATCAACTTTCTCATACAATGATCTGGAAGACTGTTTTAAACCGTAAATAGCCTTTTTAAGCTTCAGAACCTTTGAATATTATCATTAATTGGTATCTCTATACCTTCAGGAATTGTCATAAAAATATTCTCTTTTAAATCACCATTAAGAAAAGCTGTTGTCACATCTAAGTGAAAAATATCTAATTCTAATTTAACTGCTAAACTAAGCATGCTTGAATACCGCACAACAGGTGAAAAAGTTTCACTAAAATCTGCCCCTGCTTTTTGATTAAAGACCTTCGCCACCAGCCTTGCACGATATATTACTTTTCCCATACTGTCCGCTTTTGGTTTAAAAGTCCACTTGTTTTTCACTACTGTGCCACTTTCAGGATCATCTGCTATTTTCCATGCACCACTGTCGTCCAATGACTGTAGTTCTTCTTGCATCGCTTGCTTCCACTGGTTTCGATCAGGCCTGGACATAGGTTCTTGTACAGAGTCTGGATCATATTTTCCACGCACTGGTAGGTAACAAGTTCATTAAATTTCTTTGGCTTAGGTATTCTTTCAGATCTTCTAACAGCTTCTGGTGTATTTACAGAGGAAATTTCTGTATCCAAATCGTCCGAATACTCATCATTACCAAAGAAACTTTCATTTGAGTCTCCTACAGCAGATGGCGCTTACAGTTTTGAGATATTACCAACAGGACTTTCGATCATGTTTGTCCCCTCCCCTGTCGGCATCCACAACTCTCTCTACATCTATATCTGACTTTTTAAATACTAAACCATATTCTTTTGTATTTTATAAATATGTATTTTAATACCCTTTTGACACAATTCCAGTGAGACTCGGTGTATTTATTATTGAACTGACTTAAAAAACTTATTCAATAATCATTATATGGTCTTGTCATCACTGCTAGATATGTACATTAAAAACGGATTTTATTAAAGTTTTATAATTATAAAGAACAATATCTGGCGTTACACACATAACATATCAAGAGTATTAACTAACTGAAAACATCTCCTATTTACGTATGTTTGCACAACTAACTTAATTTCTTCTTTGGATAACTCAAATCCCGATTTAGCCAATATTGTAATTTTTTGGTTTAGATCTTTTTCTTGCTCTGCGGATAACGCTTGCTTTCGGCCACGTTTTGCATTATTTGTATTATGGATACACATAACTAACCTTGTTTTATTAAGGTAAGCGCCCTTTGCAAATCTTCCTCTGTGTATCTGTGGTTTTAAAACATAACGTCTAGGCATTATGGCTGTCTGGAACCTAAAATGTGTATATAATTATGTATCATTTTTACCCCATGGCGTGTCTCATATTTACCCAAGAGGCCGTCTCATAATTACCCCAACAAATAAAGACGTGCTCCCACGTACATTTCCCACGTTTAATTTGTTTCTATAATTATCAAATTTTTTTCTTACTGTTGCTTTTGTTAAAATGCCTGCAACATTTTAATTTAATAGGCACGTGTTGCAATTTGATTATGCCTTTTGCTATATTTAATGAAATGAGCTTTAATATAGACCTTCTACTATTTTCAAAGTTTTCTATTGAACTCATTGCAATTTGATTATCAATTCTTAACAATTTCTCTAAATTGTTTATGCCTAAGTCATTACAAACACGTTTTACATAAATAAGTTCTGACGCTGTAAGTGCACTAGCTAAATATTCTGCTTCATAGCTCGACTGAGCAACGTCATTTTGCTTCTTCAAAATCCACGACACTAAGTTATTATCGAGATAAATCGCGCACGTACTAACACTTTTCCTGACCAGTTGATCTCCACCATAGATAATAACTACCTACGGATAGAATGTAAACTCCTATAAAACATAAGGAAGATTGGTACGTGAGAGCCATCTGGCGGGTATGGAGAATTCTTAGCGCGAAAATTCAAAATGATGGACAGCAATTTCAGTTTTTTTTAACTTGAACAGCTAAGTGAGAAACTATAAGTGTGAATACATATTCTGTGGGATTCACTCATAGAACATGTATTTCGGAATTGTTACCACACTCGCTGCTCATGTAATTATACTCATATTAAAATTTAGGAATACATACATACCTTTTAATTGATTATTATTGATGACATGTACCAATAGTTGGTATAAATAAATGATAATGGTGAGAAAACAATACAGGGTGTCCGCGATATACAAAGCATGCTTTTAAGGGATGATAGCTACAACGATTTAGAAACAAAAACATATAATACACATTGGGTCTATCTGTAAGCGTAAACGAGAAAAAAAAATATTTCTAAAAAACCTTATTTGGTCAAACTGTACAAGAAAACTCATCCATATTGCTTCTTAAATAACCAAAAAACCATATCAAAAATTTAGGGTTGAAAATAACTGAAAACAACGATGAAAACGAATTTTTTCATACTTTGAAATTGAAGCGTGGTGTCATTTCTCTTAGACCATACTGTACACATATTCAATAGAATCCCAGATGCAAGCCAGGCATCATCTGTTTATACGACCTTGAACTACATACTAATGTATCGTACGAAGTCAATGGCCATACGTTTTAAAATAAAAGTACCTTTGCGTTTTCTTTAATAATGTTCTGACAATAAAATCGATGTTATGTTGAAGTTAGAGTGAAAAGGGCGTATTTAATAGCAGCCTCCGATCGGTAAATGAAAATTTAAGTTGCGGGAAAGTCGCATTGAATGAAATCAATGTAATTACTGCAATTATGTTATGGCGCTTTAAGCTCTTTCGTAAAGGCTACTACAAAATTGAATTATTTTCTTTTACGTGTGATAAATTGGTGGTCCTAAAAAGGACTTTTTTCAGAGACAGGAGAAAATGTATTACATGAAAGGCTCGATGTGTTGCCCATTTTCAAGAACACACGCCTGTAATCGTCGGGTAAATCCTGCACTGATCAGCTGGCTCTGTACAGTATGCGTCGAAGTTTGTGACATCAGAAATAATTTTTTTT
>SMLS01070529.1:0-82355 GCA_004785975.1 Popillia japonica | reverse complement strand
AAAAAAACGTAAGTATATAATGAGCCATAAGTGTTTCCCATCCCCTTAAAAATTTCTTGCAGGAACAATCACGGTTCCAGTTTTTTAGGATTTTTCATGAGTTATTTTTGTCGATTTTTACTCTGTAAGACGTACATACTGTAATAACTGAGTACACAAAAGCTGTGTCCCTCCAAGGCAGGGTTTAAAATTCTTGTATAACACACATATTCTTCCAACGTGTGCTTTTAATTAGATCAAATCTAGAGTTAACTCAAGGGTGCTAACTGCCAACTAACTGTAGTTGAAGCTAGAGCGTTTCTGCACTTGTAGCTCCCCATCCAGTCTAAGAGGTTTAATGGACTCTTGGCTCCCAGTTACTACCATCTGCTCTCAGACAATGAAGAGGTAAGAATGACGATGAACATGTTGTGCACAAATTTTTCAATCTGTAGTTGACGTCTAACCACAAGTATCTTGTGTGTAGAGTAGAATGGGTTCCATATTATGGAACCATATTCCAACCTGAGTCTGACAAATGTGAGGTAGAGTAACTTAAGTGTATCAATTTGCAGAGAAGAGGAATTTCTAATAAAAAATCCCAACATTCTTATAGCGGAGGACACCACATGATCACAATGAGCAGTGAAAGAAAATGAACTGTCAAAATAAATCTATAATTTCTTTAACCATTGAATCACGGGGCAACGAAACACATCAACTGTATAATGGCGTAACAAGGATTTCCTTTTTTCGTAAAGCTAGCGACCTTACATTTGGAGTAACGTTATTTAATTGTTCTTGTAGGTGTAAAGAATCCGTACCGGATGATACTGATGTGAAGATTTTTACATCATCCGCAAAGATGCACCTATGGCTATGTATCTCCTCTATTAAATCATTAATAAATAGCAGAAATAGGAGAGAACCCAGATTGGATACCTGAGGAACTCCTGAAATAGCATGAAGAGATTGGGAAGTTTACCTATTGTAGACAACATAATGCATACGGTTGTGCTGATCGAACGCAATATAATTTTACCGAATGGAAGGCGCGTGACTATTTCGAAAATTTTTATTTAGAACAGAAACGGGCCGATAATTCTTTACATCAGCAGCGTTTGCTTATGTACAGGCTTCCATTTGCATCAAGTTCTCGTATAGAATTATGCAAATGCTTTCACTAATTTTTCGATATGGTGTCCGTTCTTAATACGATATTACGCTGCTGCCGAAGAGACAACTTTTCCAAACCGAAAATGGGCAACACGCTCCTTATTTCTAATTCCAGTTGATCGTTTAGTTTTTCCAGTATAAATTCGATCACAATCCTTACCTGGAATTTTGTAAATTTCAAAGTTTTATCTTATTTCTACTTTGCCTAAAAGATTTTTAATGTTTTGTTACTTGTTCATTCATTCATTCATTACCAATTGGGTAGACACCTTGCTGTCTGAGCACTTGAGCTAGATGCTCATTGTACCAACCCCATCAGATCTCTCACTTCCACTAAAGCATCCTAGCATCCTCTATGAACCCCAGTATCCTGCTCAGTGGAAGCTTGAGAACATTCGAGGGCTCAAGTAAGTCCTCCCCGAAATATTTCCGCCTGAGTTCCCTCAGTTCCTCGCATGAGCAGATTACATGTAACCCCGTTTCCTCCTGCACTTCGCATCTTCTACACCATGGTTCGCTTACTCGACCTGTGTTGTATAGATGCTTTCTCAGGGAGCAATGTCCGGTCACCAACCCAGTGATGACGTTAATTTCCTTTTTACTGCGTCCTAGTAGGTTATCAGAGAACTTAGCATCCCCATCCCCTATTAGCGCTTTAGTATGGAGTTGATCTGCAGTCGACCTCCATTTCTTGATCTTCTCTTTGTCTAACCAGGACCAGATCTCCCTCATAGCGGAATCCTTAGTGATACCGCATGCGGGCTCTGGTCCTATGAAGTACTTTTCAGAGCCCTTCCTGGCTAATTCGTCAGCTATTTTATTCCCTTTAATGTCCTCATGTCCTGGCACCCAAACTAAGGAAACCTTGTTATCCTGTGCTAGAGTATTAAGGGATCGTTTACATTCCCCAACTAGTTTCGACCTAGTGGTAGGGTTCGCAATTGCTCTGATAGCAGCCTGGCTATCAGTCATTATGTTTATTTTCCTATTCTTGCAACCTCCCTCTGCAATAATTCCCGCACAGGTTGCAAGAGCAGAAACCTCTGCCTGGAAAACTGTAGTGAGCTTACCCAGGCTTAGCGATATCCTCTGTTCTGGGTTAGGACCGCAAATGCCGGCTCCTGTACCCCTGCTGGATTTAGATCCGTCCGTGAACCAGTCGTCAGGAGCAGTGAAGTCCCTCCGTACCTGGTCTCTCTTCGGTATAGATTTTTCCACCTTTTCAGTGAAAATAATTTTAGGTGCCATACTGTCCGTCAGCATTCGTAGCAAAGGCTCGTCTAGTATCGTTTCCGTAGTGTCTGTGTGCCCTCTAGCCCTAGTGCTAAGGTGCCACAAATTGTTTGTCTTCAGTCTAAGAACCGCCGCCATAGCCTCCGCTTTGACAAAAAATTCCAGCGGGGAGAGGCCCACAATGGTCTCCATGGAAGCGGTTCCTATACTGTTCATTGCTCCGGTGATTCCCAGCAGTGCTTGTCTCTGAACAGTGGTTAGCAGCTTAACTGCAGAGGACACTTCTGCCCTTTTCCACCAGACTACTGCTCCGTATGTTAGTGTCGGCGTCATCACAGCTGTATACAGCCAATGTATCACTCTCGGCTTTAACCCCCAAGTTTTACCTACAACTCTTCTGCAGCGCCAGAAAAGTTTCGTAGCCCTGCTCGTTACATTAGCTAAGTGTTTACTCCAATTCAGTTTTCCGTCAAAAGTGAGTACAAGTGTTACTTGTATAACACATTTAGGAAATTGTAAAGGCATAGTAAACACTGAATAATTCAATATTTAATAATATTTGTCAATGTTAGCGAAGGGTAATAAATAACATTGCTCCTAAAAATTTATGAGACAAAGTGAATCATCCAATACTGCGTAATACTTTTGAAATACATACATACATAACAACACATTTTTATCATAAATATACCAGAATCAATAACTTTCAAAATCTATTTATCAAAACCCAAACAAGGTACATATTTACATCGTAGGTGAAATTTCATATTTTTTACAGAAACATCAAAGAGCTGCTAATAAAGCAAACTCTCAGATAAAATATCAAATATACTACGCTAATAAGAAATATAAATATTTATGTAAAGTTCGCAAATGCATTTATTTTTATGCGTTCCTATCGCTCGTCATATTATGCAGTAAAATGGAACAAAGAGAAAGCAATTCGCTTTTATTTATTTTCACGCAATTCTTTACAATAAGCTCTAATCTTCCACGCCAAGTTTTCACCGGCATGTTGTCAGCGTAACGTATAAATCATGTAACTATTGAAAATGACAGAGAAAAATTGTGTGAATGTGAATGTGTGTGTTGAATGAACTGTGTGAATTAATACTAATTTACGGTAATACAGTTTGTATTTTACAACACTTAATAATAATAATTTTTAGAAAAATGTCAAACCAAATAATGAGTAGCAGTATGTAAGAAAAGATGTATTATGTAATAGCATACATGTCCTTAAAACCCGTTATTTGCGTCCATTTTAATAACTGAGCGTATACTGTACTAAATTAACAATAAGGTAGGAAGCTTTAAATAAATAGCAACTTTCTTTTTATGTATAAAATTTGTTCCACTTTCTAAGATGAAATTGCATCTAGCTCATAATTTACAAAATGCAAGTGCGCCATTATCATATCACTTTAATTGCAACTTATGATATACGTAAACCGATTACAATGTTATAAATCGCTTTCTTAGAAAAAGAAGACGTCGAAAATAATAGGTTTAGTAGATTGACTGCGGCATGAAGAAGTTTAACGGTTTAACGTTTAACGAAACGAAGAAAAGAACAATCTCATACTACTTTTGCTAACACATAAAATAAAATTGTTAGAAGAGCGCCATTAAAAAGTCATCACAGATAGTGATTTTTGTCTCTACACAGTGATGGGATGTTTAAGTAGGCATAACGATAGTTGAAAACAAATAATTAGCTACCAGCTTTTTACGGTGGACATATTCGCGAAGGCATTTCATGTATATCTGCATAAGTACACAATATTGTACCTATTCAGATTTATAAAATATACTTAACCGATTTACTCAATATTTTATGAATTTTCTGGGTTTCTCGACTCCTCTTCTTTCTGGAGTGTAATGTTATAATCTCCAACTTAGAGATCTTCCCATATGAACTAAACCAATTATTGGAGTCTGAGGATCTAGATATCAAGATTTTGCCCACCTAAATTCTTAAACGTCAATTCTTATTGAGAAACTAACTGAAGTGTAAACATATCAATTTAATGTTTTTGGTAAAAAAAGGTTAAAAATCATATATTTCCAAGAGTAGCATCTCATTCATACATGAAAAGAAATGTAGCAGAACCAGAGTGTCTTATTCGTTCTCTTGCTTCTTATATTACTTGGTTTGTTTGGATTGTTCCTGGTAGAACGCTAGAGGACTAGCGGATAGAATACAATACAGTTTAGCCAAAAACCTATTGTGTCCCCACGATTTTTCAGTTCTTTCGATTTGGTTGCGCTTGACCAAAGAAATATACAAACTAGTGCATGTGATGCATGTCTTTACTTGATGAGCAGTGACCAGGTAAGATATCTGTTAGTAACCTCTGCCTGTTCATGGTTGCCAAAAATGTATGGCAACATCCATGCACATGTAAATGAATGAAACGCCACCTCCTATCAGAGCTCCTACAGGTTTGGCACAAGCATGACTTTGGTAGAGCCATGTGATGCACGTTTTTACTCAATGCGCACTGATCAGATAATATACTTGTGAGCAATCTTTGCTTGTACATTCTAGCCGTGCCTGCTTTGCAAATTCTATCCACATTTGGATGAATGAAACGTAGAGTTGTGATGTTCCGCCAGGTACTCGAGCTTATATTATACAAGGCGCTTCAGTAATTATGCGAAATATTTTAACTGGAGATACCACGTTTCAAATAATGACCACTGACCAAAAATAGTCTCATTCAAAATCGCACCATTTTCGAGATGAAGGTCTTCAAAGTTCCAGAAAAAAATCATTTTTTCCATCTTTAAGCTAATCTACTTGTACGATGAAAATAAAATTTGGCATGGCGATTTAATATTATTATATGCTTCTTATGGTGGAATTTTCCGAAATCCGCAAAGTTACACTTTTGGATTTACAAGCGCGAAATTAGCATCACCTAATAGACCAGTTAAAATGCCAAAAATAAAGTCCTCTTGTAGAAACTTCGTATCATGCCTGGGTTTCGAGAAGAACGAGAAAGTTTGAAAGGATTTGCGGCTAAAAATAGTTTAAACAGCAGGCTAGGCCTACACTCAAATCCTACAAACCTACCGGAATTGTCATTTTAGGAAAATTTGTCGATTATTCTTCAATATTTCCTATGTAAACAAAGAATAAAAAAAAACGATTTCGTTTCTGGAACATTGAAGACCTTTATCTCGAAAACGGTTTGATTTTAAATAAGGCTATTTTTGGTCAATGGCCAATATTTGACGCGTAATATCTCCAGTTAAAATATTTCCCATAATTAATGAAGCACTCTGTATATTCATTATTTGTGGGACGTGGGAGTGGAACGGTGGCTTATAGATGATCTACTCGAAAAAGCATTTTTAAATTATAGCCACTCTTGATCAATACAACGCTGCTTTAAATGGCTTTTTGGAAAAATGTACCTTTTAAACGGAATAGACAATATAAGTATATGCTGTAAGGAGAGGCTGAAGATATACTTTTGTGCAGATTCCTAACGATAATGTGTTATGTCTATCAGACATAACAATTTGTAATTTTTAATTTTGAGTACATCCCATCATATCATCATGCATACTCAGCAGCAAATGAAGAATATTGTAAGATTGACCTAATATTATTATTAAACACATTCTTAAAGCTGCGGATCCCCTGTCTTCCTTTACATTCATATATGGTTCGCATAAACGGTTTATACAAGAGACTTTTCACCAAAACGCAATCAATTTGGTCCCTGTTGCCCTTAACAAAGCACTTATACATATCAAATACCTATGTATATGTAATAGAGATATCAACAAATAACATCGATCACCACTTTAAAATTCAAGTGAAACTGAATCATATAGAAACGAGAGCGTCAGCGGAAGTAGACATTGGTAACCCATTTGTATAATAACTGTAATTAATCATCAATTAAGGAGAAAGTGTCAAAGTTAGATATGTATGTAAAATAAAACACAGAATGTCGCATTTTTATAATAAAATTATAGAAAATGGGAAAAATATCGTTAATAAATACAGTACTGTGCAAAAGAAGTAGCACTCTAGACAAGCGTCCTCATTTTTTTTTGTATTCAGTCACTATTGAGACACAATACATAGTATCTGTATACTATGTCAGTGTTGAATCTAAGCAACAAAGCAATAATAAGACAAAATAACGTCATTAAATGTAAACGAAATGTAAGGGATTGATAGAAGAATGGGGCTAAAACACCATTTGTGGGGCCTTTTTGCGGGATAAGTAACAGTGTAATACTGGAGAAGCTCAAATGTGAACTAGAACAGAGAAAATCCAAATACTGGGAAAAGCTCCACGGTATGAGGCCAGCTGAAACTCTTCTGAAAACATACAACTAAAAGAGATCCTTTAAGGCTCTCTCAGCGGAAAAAAACAAATAGGTTAAAAGTTCTACAATGGTGATCTCACATTTTGCAAAAGCATAACAAAAAATCTCTCTTGAATATCGAGTTATCGTAGAAGAATCAACAAATTTTATGATAATTTGTGGTATTCAAACACGTCTTAGGATGTATTTTCTTTTGCGCTTTAATTAGTAAATAACTACATTTCCTGTTTATAAACTTCACTCTATAACATCTACTAATAATTTTAGAAATTCTTTCAAATGATTCACAATATTTATAGTTTAATCATAATCTAATCTAAACATTAATTGCGGTTTATTAACTGCCATAAACGAAATTTTATTTGTGTCATAAATATATTACTTATGTCTTAAACTTTCCACAATAAAACCCATAAACAAAAGTTATATCCTGACTTTTACATTCCGTCAACGTACATATGTACATACAGAGTGTAAAAATGTATGGAAATATGTCTTTATTGCATGAAAAATCTAAGAAAACTAACATTTACTGTTATGTTATTACTACTACAAAAGCGACAATACAATCAAAAATTTCTCAGTCTACCATGTGTCGAAAAAATTCAGACGGCCACAGAGAAAAATGTGTCACTGAACTCTTTCCTAACAGTGCAGGCAACACTAAAAATGTTTGAAGCGGGAAAAGATGGATTTCTATAAACTTCAACTAAAATATGTTTGGTTACATATGGAGAGGATATCCATAGATGGTCCAATGATGATAATCTCTATTTAGTGATGAAGTCACATTTCTGAATCGTAGAGCAGATATTTTTTATCAATTTGAATGATATGTAAATAAATGCTTAATGTACTCTATGAATGCATTTGTTTACGAAGCATCTTTGCTCTATGAATTGCACATCTTGTCTTTTCCCAAATATTCTATTTATAACAAGGTCACTCATTTACTATAGATTTTATTCCTTTTGACCTTTTTTTTCGTAGGAATCAGGTGTTTTTTTTTCATTACAGAAACTTTCAATATTAAAGTACAACGACATAACGACCTAGTAATTAATAATTTACTATTTGAGGTCGCGTTCGTAGTTAATAGTTTTTTTCTTTTCAAATAGGAGTAATTCATGGTAGCCTTGAAGAGGACTGTTTGGTGAGAAACATGACAAAAACTTAGAGTAGTAATGTTCGCAATTACTACCACGAGCTCCGGATGCACGCTTTTGTGCGACGGCAAAACTTATCATAAGCTGGGCCGCTGTGATAACACAGTCTTCAAGAGCGTCGACGTCTAAAATTTCCCGTCGACGATCATAAACAAAGATTTTCATGTATCCTCACAGGAAAAAGTCCAACAGATTCGAATTGGGACTTCATGCTGGCCACAGAATCGTTCCTTCTCGGCCCATCCAATGTGCAAATGCGAGGTTTAAATGTTCCCATACAAGTCGGGTACCATGTGGAGGTGCCCTATCGTGCATAAACTACATTTACCGTCGTACATGTAGTGGTATGTCATCCAAGCAATCGGGTAACGTATTTTGCAGACAATTGAAATTTAAATGATCTACAGCATTCAATTTTTCGAGAACTACATATGGCCCAAATAACTGATCGTCCAATATTCCGACCTATGCATTCATTGATGTCCTATGTGGGGATGCACTCTGATGGATATCTTGTGGGTTTTTATCGGCCCAGTGAATAATATTATGGTATGTGAGCACACCATTTTTTGTGAAGCAGTATTCATCGGTAAACAGGATCACGAATCGAAGATTTGGAAAACGAGTTTCTGTTTGACGAAACCATTCATAACAGGTAACCCGTCGAGAAAAATCATTGTCTGATAGACGTTGGATTTTCTGTACGGAATACGGGTGCAGTAAAAGATTTTATCCTGTTTCTCTGTAAATGAAAATTGTGTCCATGTACTCAGCATTCGTATAACTTGCCATGATGTACACATAAGACAACGAATGCCTGGGAATGACTCAGCGTTCTGTCTGTGTTGCCCATTTATTTATGCGTTGCGCTCGAACAACGGGGCCGGACTGAGATTGAAAAATATTATTTTCTCGTTACTGCGTGGACAAGAAGTATTCGTTTTTTGGAATTTAGCTTTCCGTGCCATTAGCTTTAACCTCTTTTATTTTCATAGACTATTCAGTAGACACCCTGGTATTAGTAGGAGAAGCACTTATGTATGAACCATACGAATTAGGACTACTTCCTTATTATTATCAACCAGTTCAAGAAATTCTTTCTACGGACAAAAATCCTACCGTTGTTTAGCACAATCATTTCCAGAAATGATTGTCTACAAAAGTTTGAACTGGAATAATTAATGATTAAGTTAAAAGACTTATCTTTCGCAAATCTTCGACCGAAATTTGAACAATAAAACGCACTAAGCTTTATTGGAGAACAATCAACCTCTACCTATTAGTTGAAGATATTTCGTTTCAAATCAGAAGCAGGATGTTATTCTTACATTTTGGTACCAATCCACATCATGGAAAAGTGTTACTAGTTTTCTCATTAAACTGTATCCAGTCGATTATTTACTCACGACTACGATCTTTTATGTGAGAATATGTAAACACATACCTACTCAACGGGAGACCAAGTCATCCAGACACTTGATGTAGCTTTTAATGAGCTCCGGTGGTGGATTAAGTTATACAGTTTACAAGTCATTGTGTTTTTGTAGTAGACCACATTTTTTTCCTTAGCTCTGTAGTACCTAATTTACTTTAACGCACAATACTTTAAGAACAGCATACAGCTTGTATGGTGCAGACCCGAATCTGCTGAATATTTGATTATTTTGTTGTTAATGTAAATTTTTATATTTGATGTAGCTTTTCCATTCGAATTAAGCTTCCAACGAGAACAATAATAGTCTTCTTATTCAATATTCTATTGCAGAAATATTAATTACGAATTGCAGTGTATTATTTTGTTTATTGAAAAAATGGTAATTTGTTATCCTAGACTTTATCTGAAATTAAAGAATTACCGCTGCGTATTTGCTTTCTATTTTGTAATACCTACTTTATGAAATTACTTTATAATTATTACTACCTATACTAAGCATAAAGCACCTTGAAATTATATTTATAAGAAATGTATGTATTGTGAAATGCAATATGTCACGTGGTTAAATATTTAGTGTAAAATGATAGAGATAGAGATCATAAGTTCAGCAGAACACAATTTTTTTAATTTAATATGACAAATTAAAACTATGTATTAAAGATTGTGTGTTTGTCGCCATTACATATGTATATGTACTTTTCAGCGTATGTCATTGCTCCATGAACATGACTTTGAGTAAACTTGTACTATGCTTTACATACTTAAATTTGCTAGATTCTTCTTCTGGTATCTTTAAAACTTCTGGTCGAAATGGTGGAAGTGTACTGTGTGCTACTATGTCAGCCTGCTAGTAATGTCAACCAATGTCAACACTCTCTCAATTGAATATTATTGTAAAGTATTCATTAGAAGCAAAACTATTAGTGAATTTTACAAGATTTAAAGATTTTTCTATTTTGTAGTCCACAATCATTCATATTTGTTCGCATATTTCGCAATCTTTTTGGTTGGTATTGATAACATCCTCACAAACCTGTTGTATCATTAATCACAATATTTGAGTAAAATGGCTGAGTAACTGATGTGAAATTACCAGTTCGAAGTCGACCAAAATACTACTGATGTCGCTAAAGAAGATCGCAGAAATTAAGGATATATGCAGACCAGTCTGCATCACATTCTACATAAAAGGAGCTCTAAGTTTCCATGCTTAGAAGCTCATCATATTCAGCGACGCACCCAGGCATTTGTTTTAAGAAGGGCTTTGGTGATAATCTTCGAAAGAGTAAAAACGTGTCATTAATTAGATAGTTGTAAACTGAAATAAGTACATTATAATTTGTTTCAATCTTTAATATCCTGTATATAGGGTTTGGAACCACCCTCCCACTGCATCTAGCACTAAAATGATACAGCACAATTTTCGTTTATTGGGTGCTAGAAATAATCTAGACATTTTTAGAAAAATAATTGTTAGTGACGAAGCCCATTTCTTTCTTAATGGGTTCATCAATAGATAGAACTGCAGCATCTGGTGTTCTGAAAACTCAAGAGCAGTAGTTCCAGAACCTTTTTATTCTTTACCTCGAACGAGTTATTGTTTGGTCTGGTTTTTAACAAACGTAAATATTGACAAAAACAATTTTCTTTTTCAACAGGATAAGAGACTACATAATGGTCCATAAACAGTTCCAGCCCTCCTGGCGATCCGAATAGGCTCAGGTGCACGGCAGGTGCACGGTAATACACAGAGACAATTGACAGTCTAACTACACCATAAGCAAACCAAAGCGATTTGAGATGCATTTGAAGTGCCAAAACTACCAAGTTTTCTTGACAAGGTTAATTTTAAAACATTGTAAAATTTGAAAATTGTGGAGTCGAAATTAGTCCAAATATGACAATAGCATGGGGCGGTTCTTGTTTTGACTATAAACGCAGTTCCTTTTGCAAGCGTATGGTTGAAGGAACTGTAAGAAACTGGATTTTATTAAACCGTTGGGTGGAACACAACAAAAAAAGAACATTTCGCCTGAGCTAAAATACTTGCATAAATGCAGAGAAAGCAATGTCTGATGCAATCTCTTAGACAAGCTGAGAGAAGGTTTTTAGGTAGAATGATAAAATTCGCCAAATGGTGTATCTTTTAGAGGAATCCCCCAATAAACATAAACTGAATAGCCCAAGAATCTGCTTTACTAGATTATTTAGACCTGTTTAACTAACTAAGACCTTCTTGGAATTTTCAGGACAAAACCAAGAAAAATCCAGAAAACCAATCATTCGGAAAAGCATACGAGAAAACAGCTACTGTAGGCATGGCCAAAAAGACCTTTAAAGCTAAAGGATAACTCCTAAATTTAAAACAAAATAACCTTTTCTAAGTTTCAGAAACCAAGCTTCTTCATTTTGCTTCTAACAACAATAAGCCAGATCAGAACCCAGAACACCGAATCAGAAATCGTACATTTGTTTTGGATCAGAATTCCCAAGTTGTATTCGCTAACTTGATTGATCTTTAGCTAATATTCTTAGCATCTACATATTTAATATTATAACAACGCTAATATTGTCTCTAGACTAAATATTTTTGAAATCTAGAATCTTTTCACATAGTAGCCTATTACTTAATTTGAACTAAAACAACAATCTAATCAATCTCAGAACATTCGAAAACTATACCTAAATATCTAATTAAAAATGTTCTTGCCATGTTTGCCTAATCTTATAAATGCACGTATACCACAATTTGAATTTCATAATGTTAGCTTCTAAAAAATTATCCAACGCACACTTACTAACCTTACTCCAGTTTCTAGGGCAATAAAGCAATACCTGAAATATTAATATTGTAATCGACCGCACTTTTCAATTGCTACAAATGTAGAAGGAAACTAAAGAACAAAATAATGCGGATTTGTAGCAACTGTTTTTCACCTATTTTGAAACTCGTCACTCTTATCGCAGATATATGTATCTATGTAATACAATTTCCATTCAAAAATGATAAAATAAAATCCTACCTTTTAAATTTTTCTTCGTCGTAAAATTTCGGCAATTCCATTTTCCTGAAAAATTCTTGCGTATCGTCACATCTCACTTGAGAACCATGTTCTCGTAGATTTTCCACGAACTTTTTAGCATCGAAGTTTTCAACTGCGGTACCCATAGGTAAGCGTAATCGAAATTAATTCTAAAGCCGGCTTTTTACTAAAATCCTGTGTATTTAATTTGACCGCTAATGGATGTCTAGGTCGACTATGCGCACGATTTTCACTCTATGCTTAGATTGTCGCTAATGAGCTTGTACATACATTCACCCACCTAGTACTTCTAACAATATTCTGTAAGGTTTCCCGCATTTATGCAAATACACATTGATATTTTTTTGCCATAAATTCTCGCAGTATTACGGTTGGAATTAATACGACAAACAGCAAAATTGCAATTATTGTATTATGTACCAATTCGAAATTTTGCGATTTCAATCTAATATGAAAACTATTTGAAAACGTTTTAGGAGATAATTCAGCATAAACATGACCTTTTAATAGCAACGTCAAGTTCATGTTTAAACCCTTAAAATATATTTTTATTTCTTTCTGTTGAAATTCAGAAGAGGTGAACTACCTCTTTGAAAATTACATTTTTACAAAATTGTAATACAAAAAATTTACCATATCGTACAGTTTGCGTGGTATATATTATAGACAAAGTGTACCAAAAGTATGAAACAACTCATATCGTATGGTACTTGAAGCTAAACTATCAATCTTAAGTTATCCATTTATGGTGTGGGATTATAATGAAAATGGTCAAAATATGCATGAAGTTAATGAGGCATAAGTATCACATTCCAATCAACGAGGTTATGAAATGTGTTGGCAGAGATAACTTGTAGATAACCAGGGAGAAAACAATATTGGTCACTGCATCTCAGGTCGAATAGGTCCTCGTTTGATACCAACTCGTATAAAATGTATGGCTAGCATCTACTATCCATAGGATCTGGCTCATTATGGTATGAACTTAGAAGATTATGCGATTTTAATTATTTACACCTCTGGTCTTAGTTTAAAATGTTGTAATTTTTTCTATAGCAAATATTGGCAATTGTACAGAAGTATCAGATTGATTTCCTGGTCCACCAAGTATATGCACCTACCCAAGTGTTTCACTGTTACCAGA
Source organism: Popillia japonica (assembly GCA_004785975.1). Taxonomy (NCBI): domain Eukaryota; kingdom Metazoa; phylum Arthropoda; class Insecta; order Coleoptera; family Scarabaeidae; genus Popillia; species Popillia japonica. The sequence continues at coordinate 68,825 of SMLS01070529.1, read as the reverse complement.
TTAGCACCAGAGTTTGCCAACATGGTAGCTGCAGTATATTTCTAAATTTTATAGTTTCAGGAAATCTGAAATCGTTTTAGGGATCTTCTATATGGTGTTGATCCCCGCCCCAAGCTAGTTCGCCTCCTCGTGATGTACCCTGGGTAACGTTAAAGAAGTAGAACAACTCAGACACCAAAGTAACCTCTTGGATTCTGTTCTGTACACTGCACAACACTCATGTAACACAACTCTAGTATGCAGACGATCTTGCGCAATTCATTCTATGCACACCAAAAATAGCAATAACCAGCAATTCCAAACACAAATGTAGACCAGCAATAATAATAATTATTATTATTATAAAACTTCCATACACTAACAACGTAAGGTTCAGGATCGAATAATACGACCATAATGACGGTGGCTTCACTTTCTCCGACTTTTCACAAAAATACGGCATAACCAGATTTGTACTCACACTATTGATATTCTTGATATTTTTCCACTTTTTAAAGGATCTTGGATTTTTCGAGTCAAGCTCAGTGATTGAATGGTTACTATGTTTACCTTTCAATCCAAGGGTGGGAGAATCACGCCCTAGCTGAGTCTGGTAATTTTTCAATCGGATAAAAATGAGAAAACATGCCTTCTTCCCGTATAAGAAAGTCAAACCGTAAGTTCTGTGTCAATATGATATTTGACACATAAAGAATCAGTACTGGAGATTGGAATACCTTCAGTCGGGCAAAATTGTAGTTGGGCCTAGAGATGCATGGAAATTTCAGATGTTCCTAGATCCTGTAGCGATCTTGATGTGATTACGATGCAAAGGAAAAAAGAATGTACCGTCTACTTCCAACATATCTTTCCAGCATTTCCTACATGTGAAGGCATTTTTCTTCTGTTTCTTTTAATTCTTTTTCCTTCATTTCGTATTCGCTTGGTACACAAAACGCAAAACGCAGAATAAAAGTTTCAGAGCACAATTGCGATTATTGTACCAAAAATTGTACTTTATTTTCTTTGAAACTTTATTTTTCTCTTGAAGTTGAAGTCCTGCTATAGGAAAATGTATATACACTATGATAAAATTTCATTATCTTCTCGAGCGTAATTAGAGTCTCGACTGACGTCTCGACGCTAAAAAACGAAGTTAAAGATAAATATGTATTATATGTATGTTTATGACCTTTTTGTACATGTCTTATTTTCTTGATATTTTTTCAACTTCTAGAACAATTACAACACTCTAATTCGAATAAAGATCAAATTTATTTCACAACCTTTTGGTTTTTGTTACAATTTCGTCAGTGGAATAAATATTGACATTTAATTAATGTCAAATAGAGTGTTGTAATTTTCCCAGAAGTGGAAAAAAATATCAGGAAAATAAGATATAATAAATAAAAAAAATTTAAATATATATATTATATTGTATTATATTGTAAAGATTTTAGAATAAATTTGATCGTTATTCGAATTAGAGTGTTGTAATTGACCTAGAAGTGGAAAAAGTATCAAGAAACTTAAAGATAAAGTACAATAATTGTATTTGTTAGTACTTGAAAATTCTTTACAGAAGATCAACCAAGATCCTTGGCGGTCGTTGGTCACTCAATTTAATAGACTGTCTATTTATTTCTCGGTTTATCTAATAATTTCGTCACTTTTTGGAGACAGATGCAAAGTGAGGTGTTTGCCACAATACTAAAACAGTATGTATATCAGATATCAGTTCTGAGGGATGTGTACATACATCCTATGTACTTTACTTAAGGTGTTATTAAACAATTCTTTAATTTCCACAAAATTAATCGTCACTAATTTTAGAGAATATGCTTTGAAATACTTTGCTTAGCTGAAAATCACTAGACTGGAGTCTAAATACTTTCTAAAAGCAGGGCAAAACTCTATGGTACTCAGAATAACATTGGGTTAGAAACTTTCATACCAGTAAAACATTGGTTTCTGATGATTTTATATTCGTGTATGGAAGATACAACGTGATCTGTTAAATTAACGTAAATATGTATTACTTTAGACTTCCATGCCATCAAAAGTTCAGTCAATCAATTTTAGAATTTTTAATTAAATATTTTACAAGCTGTAGTAAATATGTAATTTTGTTGTCACTGTTCTGCATTTCCCCCAGCTTCCCAGTATGAGTTAAAATGACTTACATGAAAATGAATAACTACATGGAATACAAATAGCTTAGATGCAACGGAAACCTTCTAAGAAAACGCCAGATCTCTTGAGTCGTTTTTTCAATCCATTTATGTCGAAGGATATATACACTCATTTGTTAAACATTGTTACTTAAGTATGTCGTGACCGTCAAACAATTACAGCAGTACGGTAATGCGAAAGTGCATTGAACTGCACTGTTCTTTCAGATAATTGCACCTTCTGCTAAGTTCAATGATTATGCTTCATTGTATGATTACGAATTAAGTATCTAAAGTTTCTCACCGCAGTATAATTAGAACTGATTATTTTTTACCTCCAAGCTTCTAAAGTAATTTTAATTTTAACAATACTTCTTTTCAAAAGGATATCCATAAGTGTTAATAGATTTAATAATTACAATCATTAATATACATAGCTACATCTAAATTGTTTATATTTTTCTATTCTTTATTATTTCCTTTATTTCTTAAATGCTCCAAAACCCACACAGCGCTGGCGCAATATCGATCCATTCAGATAACATGCGTATCCAATTATATCTTGTCGGCTTCCATATGCAGTGACGAGAATATCATGAAACGACAAAATGTGAGAACATTGTCGCTAGTTGTTTGTACTTTTACGTATTTATTAATCGGAGCAGCAGTTTTCGATGCTTTAGAATCCGATGAAGAACTCAGAAGGGATGGGATGCTAAAAGGTATGGAAAGGCCAAAATTATTCTCGCCCTTCTATTAGAAGAAAATATTACTATTATTAGATATTACTGGAGCGCTGAAGAAGAAATATAATATTTCCGAGGATGATTATAAAATGATGGAACTTGTTATAATCGAATTTAAGCCGCATAAAGCTGGTCCACAATGGAAATTCGCTGGAGCTTTTTATTTCGCTACTGTTGTTCTTGCCATGATTGGATATGGACATTCAACACCTGTTACTGCTGGTGGTAAAGCTTTTTGTATGGGGTACGCTATGGTGAGTAAATTCAATATGCAACCTTTGAAATGTCGAAAATAAATAATATTGGAGTTTAGCGTATTTCTAAAAATTCAATATTTTTCAATTTTTTTCCATTTTTTGGAAATTGTCACAAAAAACTGAAGACCCAAAGTTCTGTAGTGATGTAGTCATAATTCCAGTCTCTAAAATTGTAAGTATGTATTTAAATAAATTCTTGAGAAAATACAAAAAATTGTGTAGGTATAACGTCCAACGGCCAATGTGACAACTTGACTTCATACTCGCATGAAGTGACATTGTCTGATCAGTCGAGTCTATCAATTCCTACCTCTTTAGACCAATTGAATGGTTTCTGGGAAAAAACAGATATGTATGCTGTTTTTCCCAGAAACCATTCAAGTCACAAAATGTGATTTTTTCACAAACTAAAAAAAACATCAGACCTGCTTTTTTTTATTAACAACGCTTTTTTTAATTAACTCAGTCTCTACACCCAGCAGCAGCTTTTCCAATTTCTAGAGTAACTAACTCAAAAGAAACACTGCACAAATCAAAACCGCATTAAGCGTGTATCTTTCTCAAGGAAGAAAATCAAATTATTTAGTAGCAGAACTGAAACGCAATATCTGAACTATTTTCTTACGAGGCCACGGCTAGAAGAAGAAGAAAAAAATTTCGGTTGTGTCGAGAATTGAATCCGCAAGCGTACACAGCGACAACTTAACTACAGTAGGGCCAAGCAGCAAGAGAAAGAAATCAACAAGTAACGACACGAAATCAAAACACAATTGTTGGATTCCAAACAAACATATCAACATTGGATCCAACTAAAAAATAATAATCACACTATTGTTTTCGTCAATTGTCATCGTTGAAACGATTCCTCCTCATTCAGATACATTTTATTTGGTAATGTACCTTTTCAAGTCAACGAAACTATGCCATTAGAGCACCCACTCAGAAAAAAAAATCCTAATATCAAACGAAGAAACGAGAACCTGACGAACATGCGAACTCTAAACCACACTCGCACTATAGTATACCTCAGTTGTTGCGGAATAGATGAAAAACAACTGACTAGCTTGTATTCATATTGAATAAACTGGTAAACAGAAAAAGAATTTGTTTCCCGACCAAAAAAAAATCCATGTGCCGTATTACATGTTTAGCAAAGCAGCTCAGAATACATTTGGTTTTCACACATTGGCAGCATAAATTTCTAATAATCATAATCTTCTAAACTACCGCAACCCCCAAAGATTTGGAACAAACAACTGCGTCATCCAAGAACATCAGTAATGTCACCATTAAACATTTCTTCATTTTTGTCCGCTTTCTGTTATTCATCTCCGATATATAATTTTTCAAATTTAATTTTAACTCTCTTGCTACTTTTCTTTTTATCTTTTGCCATATCTCTGATAATCTGTTGCATATCTTGTCTTCTTGTCAATATTTCATTTCCTCATTCCTTCAATGTCCTCTTATTAACTTCAAAATCTCTATTCAGATGTATTCGAAGTTGATTTCCAAACTACTACCTACCGAATAACAAATCAAACTATACGTCACCATACATTTTCGTTATAATATTGACCACCAACCTCATTAAAATCACCTTTTCCGTTGCAAAAAGTTTATCAACAATTTTTGAAAGTGCACATACAATCAATGGCCACGGTTAATGAAACGAATCAGTTGCAGAAACGACGCCCCAAGAGCACTCACTCAGAAAAATCGGAATGTCAAACAATAAGCAAGAACCTGACGTATATAATAGTTATTAGGGCTGCAGTGGTATTATCGTATACCTCGCTTATATAATAACTGATAGATAATTGTATAGCTTATATTCATACTAAATAAGCCTTACATACATACTTAACATATTTCTTACATCATGATTCCAAGGAATCTTTTGACCATTCAACAATTGTTTCTTCTGATTCTAGGTGGGAATACCTTTGGGATTAGTAATGTTCCAAAGCATCGGTGAAAGACTTAACAAATTTGCCTCCGTAGTAATTAGACAATTTAAAAAATACATGCACTGCCAAAGAATCGAAGCTACCGAAATGAATCTAATGTTTGCTACTGCTACCCTATCTTCCATCATCATTACAACCGGAGCTGCAGTATTTTCCCGTTACGAGGGCTGGACATATTTCGACAGCTTTTACTACTGCTTCGTGACGTTAACGACCATAGGTTTTGGTGATTACGTGGCTTTACAGGTTGGAAATCCAATATGTACAAAAAATCTGCCTTTAAATCGAATTAAACGTCTTTTCAGAATGACAACGCCCTTCAAAATAAACCTGGTTACGTAGCATTAAGTTTAGTATTTATATTATTCGGTTTAGCTGTGGTAGCTGCAAGTATAAACTTGCTGGTTCTCAGATTTATGACAATGTAAGTTTTCAACAACCGAAAAACACGTAAGTATGGGACCCATTCACATTGAAATGTTTCAGGAATGCCGAGGACATCAGAAGAGACGATAATGAACTCCAATCGTCTTCTCACCACGTCGTCACATTAGATGGCGAGGTGATGGCTGTAAACGGGAAACTGCTAGCTGGACATCCGTACATCGGTGACGTCATGGAAATCGACCAAATGTCAGTGTGTTCCTGTAATTGTTTAGGGCTAAATCATGGTGACAATCAAGAACTTTTATTAGATACCAGCTATCATCCATCTCAAACGATTTTAGCGTCAAATTTAAAAATTAAGAGGGCTTCCGTGTGACAGAATTTTTTATTGTAAGCGAAATCTTCAAATATTTATCTATGTCGTATGATCGAAATTTATGTTTCAACGTATAGGAAATCACTAACTAGTAACTGTTAACTAGCGCTAGTCTTAACAACTTAAGGGTTAGGTTTTCAGCTTGTGGTAACCTTGGATTTATATGATAATCTATGAATTAGTTATTGGATTTTTTAAAATGATAATTGGTTTCTAGGCATGGCATACCTTATGTGCAAACAAAGGAAATTCATAAATATTGCATTCATAGATATTCCTAAATATCTAAATAACAAAGTTCCATAATATAAATGGTAACTGACATTTACCATCTATCAGTTAGTACCTATTACTACAACTATGGTAACAATACAGTAAACATTTCAAACTTACATATAAACTGCTAGATGAGAAATGTTCCTTTCACCAGAAAAAGTATTGATACGCACAAATTTGTATTAATTATAGATATTTTTTAGATTTTATTACTTTATTTTTTTTCCTAGATATGCACGTAGCAGATCTTGTAGAAAGGTAGTTCTTGTGAGTGCCAAAATTTATATTTTATATACCTACCTACGTAAAAAAAATAGTAAAATCAACTGATGAATTAAATTTCGCCAAAACAAAAATTAACAATCTCGAAATTTATGTGAACTTAACGCTATGAACTTAATTTCAACCATACACATATTTGTTACAATGTACATATCTAATTTAATATAAACATACGACCTAGATTCAAATTCACCTTCGGTTTCTGTTCAATTAGAGTTAAAATCAGAATGATAAATAAATACATATATTAGTCAATGCTACTAAACCGATGTCTTTATACTAGTTCCCAATAAGTAAACATTCCAATTATGAAATATCTGCTATACTTAAATATAGAGAATCGTATTGGATTTTGGCAATTCCAATTTGAAATCTTGCTCGATAATGTCATATTCAGAATAAACATGTGTGTACGTACCTATGTACATACTCAGCTAAGATTTAAGTTATATAAATAGATATAGGTATTCATTCCATTGTTAATTTATCGGTTACAATCTTACAAATAGAGTATAAGTATCTTATAAATGCTATCTATCCTTATTATTACTGTATCGTGCAATTCGTGAGAATCATTCAAAAGCTAAGCAACACACTTCCTTAAACACAATTTGGTACCATAGATGAGCTATTGTTCTCCATTAATATTATCTGTTTATACCTTAGTTCAAAATGAGAAAGATGAAATTCTGAACAAACTTTTAAATCAAATTAGAACCCATAATGAGATATCGAAATATTTGAATAAGATTCTATATTTCTATAACGTTAAAGCAAAGTAAAACTTCTATTTAATTGTAACTAAAATTACTGAATTGCTTATTGAAGTTTCCAAGGAATACCTTTTAGAGTGTCTCAAACCAGGAAGATTCAGTTAAGGACGTATCTTTCAATAGCATTGATCTCTGTTTGGAAGATGCTGGGGTAATTCCAATAGAGTGTTGATAAAATAAATCTTATACGGGAGGTCGAGGTCAAGGCAAAAACACAATATTTTGACATTTTTGGCAATGGTTGCAGTCATCAGACTTAGCAGTACGTCAGTATTAGACTGTAGTACTATACTATTGATACCATACACTGATATACTATTGATTGGTCAAAATTTAAGTTTTTATCAATAATAGTTTCTTTCTAAAGAATCCATACTAATCTAATTTAGTTTCGCAAAATTCTTTCTGTTTTTGAGACAATTAAAGTTAGTTGAACGATACAATTATATTAACTAAATGACATTCATGAATGAATAAAGTTTATATAACAGTAGGGAATAATCTATCACTATTTCTCAATGAACGAATAACATAAGGGCGATCTGATATTTATTAGTAAAAATGTTACATTAGTTAACTTAGCCAACCCATTACCAAGTTCCCGTGTTAAGATACAATATGTACATTAAAAGTATATAATGAGTGTGTAACGATTTTCAAATGCCAGTTTTTACTCTAAACCATTTAAAAGTCACTCTCTGTACTTATATGATATATCCATAAATATGTGATTTCAATGGATCATACTGGCATGTGGTTGGACCGAACAAAATGTAAACATTGTAGCATTTCTTATGATTACAGCATTAGTTTCCTTCAATTATAAAAAGTGCAAACGCAAATGAATATCCTTACTGATTCTTCTCATACTATGACTTGACAATCAGGGCTGTCCATATAGTTTTTTTAGCGATCTTACAATTACAGTACTTTATGCTCCTGATTAAGAAGCTAGATATGATTCGACTTGTCTACAGTGCGAGCTTTTTGAAGTATCTTCAGTTGGTCATACTGATTTTAATATGGTGACATTCTGTAACTGGCGAGCTTGTGGTTAGGTGTATTGTTTACAATTTAACTGTCACAAATGTCACTTTAGTAAAGTTAGTTAGAAGTTGAAGAAGTATTTGAAGGAATTTCTGTAGGAATATAGTAATTGGACCTTATTTTTTTATTATAAATCGTAGTAAATAGATTAAACTTCACTGTAAGACATAATTTATAATTATCAAAGACATACATAATACATTTAATAAGAGACGTTCGAAATTACCACAAATACTCAATTCATAATTGACACGTCTTCTCTTACGTCTAGATCTGCATATGTCGCGTTACAAAAGACGACACAAAGGAGTATTTCCACTTGGAAACTTGGAACGTTCCACTTCTATTTGCGTATATTATCTTGAAAAAGGCAGAATAACGGCAATAAAACACGAAGAGTTAGTAGTAGAAACACTAGAGTACAATACGCACAAATAACGGCTGATAGATAAGTGTTGACACCATCGTTTTGACATTTCACATACCTATAAATCCAGTATGGAGAATTCAAGAAAGTAAATATTTCTCGATTTTTAATAATCCTGGAACTTTTTTAGTTGCCAACCCAAGACAGTTGAAAATGATCACAACGTATTAAATACGTTAGTATCTTTATTATCTTTCTATATCTCATTTTTCTCGTATTCATAATCGAATCACAAACCACTCAATTTATGGTACCATTTTTTTTACTTTAGGGGACCAATTAGGCAACTCTACTGTTATAAAAACTATTCACGCGTTTAATCCTAGTTTCATGCCATTTTAAACAATTTAGTCCCTGAACTACAGAAATATAGTTGGATATACTTGATTTCTTTATCGTCGAAATCGTTATGATGCAATTTTTGACAGTACTGTCCTCGCAATATATTTTGGCGAAAGGAGGGAGTGTGTTATATTCGTTTACTGAATACTATTTTGTTTACCTACATCTCATGTGTACCTTAATAATTCATTGCATGATCACGGGAGATATTCCTGTTCGAGAGTAGTTCTTTTCCTTCTTTAATTATTAAAGAACGCAGCCTATTTGCCTCAGTCTGTTTAGCCCTTATTTTAGTTGTAACATTATTTTAGTATAATTTTACTGTTTCAGGTACTTATACATATATAAGGTCTATCGTAGTAGTAGTCACTCAAAACGTTAATGAGGGACATTACTTTTTTTGGTGACTATACACATGTAATTAAAATCTGACATAAAACATATAGCGATATGATGCTCAAAGTATGTTTTAACATATCACAGACATATTTTATTCTTCCATTTCACACTTACTTTAGGGTATCCCCATCTATCGTACACACTTTCTACCCCGAGAAACAAAACGTGCAAACTTCAAGTCGTAAGTGCGATCGATATAAGAGCGAAATTCGAAATCACGCTGGCGCAAATTTCGAATTTATGCTAACAGGAGACGTTAGAAGTGTTTCTTTTTGTTCATTTAAATAAATCTAAACTGGGATGAATGTTTTATATATTTGAACTTAAAAATAAGTGGCATATATGCAGAATTATACATATATAAACATTCTATAAAAAATATATTTATTATGAAACGATATTAATTTGGTAAATTATTTTCTTATTCTTTTAGGGTTTTCCTCATTTTTACATTTCTTTGCCTCGTAATGCATTCTGATGCGTACATAATTTTAAAAAACAATCAATAGTCAATCAAACGATTAAATAATAAACATAACTGAACATAGCCATAAAAGCAAATGGAGTGGAAACTTCGGAAACGAACAAATAAATCGCGTACGGTTGACTATAGATACGCTTGCGCGATTTTAGAGGGTACAACGAGGATAGTACTATTGGTGATACTTATACTGAAGAAAGAAATAGGTTCAAAAAAGCACGTTGTACATGTCAAAACAACAACGTCCGAGTTCTTAAATGCTATAGCGGTATCCAAAGATAAACATACTTCATTTTCTACTATAAAAAATTATTTATTTATAAATATTCTGTACAATTTTTATACTCCTTCAGAAATTAAATGTTGTTATAGAAAGCTAACAAGTGTTTTATTACCTGGTTATTGTACCCTTCTAAGACTGGCTTACCTTTTATGTAAGAACAACTATCAAATAAAGGCAGTCTTTCTGTTTGATACCAAATATTTTTCATGCCAGTATTTGTTAGATCTAAAGTATTCAACTGAAGAATAGCAAAATGGAACAATCTTCCATCAGTATGAACGCATTGTAATGTAACTGGTTTAGGTAAATCCTTAATGTTTTCCTGAAAATATACATATGTAGAATTCAACAATACTTGTAACTTAACAAGAATTAGTTGGTAGTGTAGGTAATAGGAAAATGGGTAACAGTGAATCATCTGAACCACTGTGATCCATATTCATTAGAACACCTAAAAATTGTTCAGGTTTCTTACGCCATATAGTTGTTTTGCATAAGAAGCTGCTGCGGTAAATGATTTTAATAAAGATCTTCCATAAATCTGATTTTCAGTAACTTCCTCTTCATGTATATTTTTAACTTCATTCGGATTATAATGAACAAACAATGTGTGAGGATGACATTTAGGAATGGATAAATCAATAGCTAAAACAAGTAGCAATTATAGATAGAAAAAACTAGTTTTAAATCAAACTTACGATAACAATTTTGTAAATGATATATATGTTCTTTTTTTAAAGAAATTGTTTCTTTCATAGGTTGAATATCAGGTAGAGCTATCGAGGATGTATCATCACCATGAATTTTTTTTAATGGTTGCGAAGAAGTTAACAATGTATCAGCCGATAATTCAAACAAGATTAGGTCCTTAAATTTCTCAAAGGGATAAGTGAGATATAAATCATTAAATAGGGCCTTATTTCTTACGACATCCGGTTCAACAAGCACTTCAATTAATTGCAAAAGCTTACTAATCAGTAAAGTACTACAATGAAGCATGAATATAGTTAGATATTACTAAGTCAAAAAGAACTTAACTATTTTCTCTGCTGTGTAATTCCATATGTCCGTGGAAAATTAAATGCCGGTCTCAAAGGATCTTTAATTTTAGGTAATTTTTCCTGTTGAGCATCAAATAAATGAGAACTAAGTATAATCTCCTTTACTCTACGATTTATTCCTTTTATTGATTGATCAAGATCTATTGATTCTGGTAAACCTTCTTTTACTTCAACAGTATTTGTAATAATTTTCGCTTGATTTAAACCCTCTAATAATACATTATCATCTCTTAACATATAGCAAATCCGATTGTTCCAGTTTGGATGTGTTCTGTCTCTTTTGACAGGTTGTGGTTTTAAACCTACTATTTCGATACTAAAATAATACTTGTAGAATCACTATAAATTGACTAACATGGTGTTAAAAATACTTCTCAGTAGGAGTTTCTTTTTTCAAAATATTCTCTGCTTTATAAATTGGAATATTCCTTTTCTTTAATTCTTCTTCTAAACCTGAAGATCTTATTGTGAGTTTGCTTTGTACCCACCAATGTCTCTTGAAATGCCGGCCAATATGTTGCCGTAGAAGTGTATGTGTTAATTTCATTTTTATCTTTTTTAATTTTATATGTACCTTTAATTACCTAACCTATAATACTACGCGCGCATAACCTATAAAATAGAGATCAGCATCAATCAAACAGGTACATATTCCTAAAATCACTGTGGGTATTGTTATATCTTTTAGGGAGTTTCGAATTTTGATGGTAGTAACCATACAAATTTCAATGTCGACTCGTTACTTTTTTCGAGTAGTTATTAAATAGTCGTTGTTGTTGGACTGTTGCGTGTCATTGGAGTCGTGTTAGTATTTTTATTTATTTTACTATCAAAAATTAAATCTTTTAAACCACTTTCCCAGAATTATTTATCGTTAGGATATGCTTAAAAACCTAGGTTCATATCAGACGCCACTGTATAACGGTATAACTAATAAAACATCAGTATAACCAACCTTAGAGAAAAAATATATCCCACCAAATTCAAACTATTCCAAAAACTTAGATTTTCACATTAAACATAAAATAACAACTTTATTTTAAAAATTTATTACAGTTTTCATGTATTCGAAGTATATCAGTATGATTCTTAATCGTATGTAAACTATTCAAATTTTTCCACCAAAAATCTAGAATATTTTGTTTATATACCGCTTTTAGAACCGGTTCTAAAGGCTCGTTTATATCTTGCAAATGTTCCGTCAACTTTCCATGGGGTATAAAGCTTAATCCTTGTACTTCATTAGAATTAGCACGTATAGTAAAACTTTGCTGTATTATAAGAATGTAAACAATCGCATGGTCGCCCCATTTTCCGTTACCTGTATCACAGTTATAAATTCGAGTAAGATAAAAAATTTTATCTATAGGCATTTGCTTTGGATGAATTCCAAGTTCGTAGTATAGTCTCCTTCGCGCAGCTATTTTTACACCAACAGCATCTTCTTCTATGTTTTCACCAGGGAAATCTTCTAAAGGATGACCAGTACATGATGAACTGTAATGCCCAGGAAAGACTAGCTGAAAATTGATTTAATTGTGTGAGAAATGTTTATCCGTATATGATCTTATACTGATACAGCACTGCAGAAATATAAGTCAGTATCAAATAAAAACTATTTAAAATTACAGAAGATTTGTTGGAATAAGAAAATCAACCACTTAGTACAAAAATATTTATTACTTTAATTTTCATATACCTCAAGAATTCAATAAATATAATATACATATAAAAGTCACAGTAGTATATACACCTGATAACACTAAACTATTGCATGCACCATTTTTAAACACTTAAATCTAAATAAAAAGCATTATCATTTTTCTAAAGAGAATATATTTTCATGGTCTCTAAATTTTTCTAAATTATCTAGATTTTCCCACCATAGAGGTAACCTATGTTTCAAAATCATATGGAACCACGGGGTAAGAGGCGATTTTAATTTCGTAAGAAAACTATTGAAATTTTCTTTACTAACATAAACAACTTCGGATACTTCGTTCGGATTCGGTTTAATATTCACATTAGTGTGTAAAAACAAAATATAGTCAATTTCGTGTTCACCCCAAATTCCGTTACCGATGTCCATGTAATGTATTCGTGTGATGTAATTAAATAAATTAGGTGGTATTTGAGAGAGATCGATTCCTAATTCATGATTTAAGCGTCTACGTGCTGCTTTGATCACGCCTGAAGCGTTTAATTCTTGCTCTTCCCCTGGAATATCGAAGATTGGGTGACTACAGCATGTGTTGGTGTAATGATTAGGATACGTTATCTAAAAAACCAAACTAAAATAGAAAGTAGATCGTCATATTCATGATTGATTTATTAAATGTACTTTACTTTTAATGCAAATAAATAAATGACATCACAAGTTATACAAACGTTAGAAAGTAGTAAAACGCAAAAAGTTATAAATCAAAAGGTCATACTGGTACTATCCTGAAAAGCGAGATTCTTTTGCATTGGTTTCGTGATTGCTACTCCTCATACTGCACAACAATTACATCTGAGGGTAGGTATTTTCTGAAGCTTCAAGTTCTAGGGGACAGCGATCTGCATAGATGCCAATGAGAAAATCGTGGCAAAAGCATAATTTGCCTCACTTCTTCACCAATCTGTAGAATAATCCTTTAATAGGTTAAATATGACAGTACAGTTGGTTTAACACCAATCCAGATTAAATCAGAGCCGGATCCAACACTATTGGAGTCCGCTCCTTCGTTTTCAATGGTGAAAAACTAGGTCGCCAAATTTAAGCGTTGTCGTACGAACATAAATGACGAATAACCGCTACTACCCTGGATATGACGAAGAAGTCCATCGTATCGTGTTGGATGACCGTCGAGTAGAAGTGCGCGAGATAGCAGACATAATGAGTAACTTAATCTTCAATTAATTGAAGAATTGGAAAATAAAGAATATTCGGCGAGTTGGCAGCAGAGGTTGCCCATACCAGAGCAAAAACTGAGTCGTTTGAGTGTTTCTCACGACTTTTTGCGCCGTTTGTTGGGTACAGCATCACACTCCCGAAACCAAAGAACAGTCCAAACAATTGGCACACAAAATTTTTCCGCAACCAAAGAAGGCAAAAACGGCTTTCTTAGCAGGAAAGGCTATGGCAACTGTATTTTGGAATTCTCATCCTATTAAATAACATTATATCGACTTAAATGTATAAATTTGCACATAAATTGGAGTTTAAAATGTAATTGCAATATATTTGCTATGACAATATATACACAGATGTCAAGATGAGATATCAGGGCATTATATTCATACATAACAATTAAGACAGATATCATTACAATTAAAAATTAACAACTTGCCAAATTCGAGTATTCAACTTTCAAATTTACTTACTTTTGTATCAGCTCGTTTCTGTAACAACAAATGTCCTTCTTTATTAAATAAAAATACACTAAATGCCCTATGCAGAGGTATTTTTCCATCAATTCCAACAGCATGACACTCTCGTTTCGATGCAGTTCCAATTACTTTGTCAAACTTATCGACTAGAAAACAATTTTCTTTAAGAGCAGCTTCTTGTATCGGGTCAATGGTTTCTTTTGGTCTTGCAAGCGAACTAGTAAGATATCTTCCCACAGCTCTTGTTAAGGTACTTCTTACACTTAATGAATTCATTCTAGTAACTGCAAAATGGATAATTTTAATCGCTACACAATATGTTTATATAAACAAGGTAATTTTCATTTATCAATTTCTTACCTAAATTCATATATCATGTACAGTCTTAAATTAAGCAGGTACGTTATGTTTAAATACTTAATAATTGTCTAATATAAGATTTATGTGATGTGACGTGCTCTACGCTAGGTTATGTGGGTTATGAGAATCGCGACCTACTTGAACCATAGCAATTTTAAATTATTCACTTCAAATTTCATGACGTATACAATAAAGCGCGGCATGCTTTCATAATTAGCGTCAATTACCAGTATGTAATGGCTGTGGTAATGGTTAGAAAATTAACATCCGCTGGAATTAATTTGTTTTGATCTGAGGTGGTACTTGGGTGGTACGCACTAATGCCCAGATTTATAGTCCGCGCTCAAGTCGCTGCGTAAGTAGAACTTAACGCAAGCAGCTGCTCAAGTAGGCGCTGTGTTCTATAAACCAAGCTTCGGGTAATCTCGTAGAAGGTCCGGCCAGAGCACGCGTTTTTAGGGTTTTTTAAAGAGTGCCTGTCCTGAATCGCTTTCCCGCATTTTTT
This sequence comes from Popillia japonica, assembly GCA_004785975.1. Lineage (NCBI taxonomy): Eukaryota > Metazoa > Arthropoda > Insecta > Coleoptera > Scarabaeidae > Popillia > Popillia japonica. Next base: position 53,331 of record SMLS01070529.1, on the reverse strand, counting down.
CGAGTGGTTTGAAATGATTTTACCATAACAATCCTCTTTCTCAATGGACCCTTCTAGAAAGTGAGACGTTTTTTTAGGACTAGAAAGGTAATAGATACAACGTGTTTGTTTTCAACTCGTATTTTTGTTTTTGATAAATAATAATAGTAATAAGTATACTATAGTAAAATATGTAAATTAAAGTGCGCACTATTGAATCATTTTTTTAGATGAATTCGAGATCGGCTATATATTCAAACAGAGAGGAAATGCCCTTGGTTTCGCTGGTGAAAGAAAGTGGTGTAGTGGAGAATAAAAAAACAGGATGGTCGAAAATAGTTATTTTATTTAATGTTTGTAATATGTTTTCTGTATTTGTGCTTAACTGGTGTGGAAGTGCTTAACTGGTGTGGAAAATTTGTTTAATTAAATTGTTGCTTTTTACGTAATGCTTTTGCTGTTGGTGTAGTTGCCTGTAGTTATGTTAGTGTGGATTTTCACATCTTGGTATTAACGGGAAAAACTTGTGAAATATTGTTGTAAATCATAATTTAGTGTTATGAACATATTACTTTTGTATAAAGCAAATGCAATTATAATGCATACATATTTCCAGTTCTTTTCTTCTGCATTTTCTAATTGCACCTAAATGGTGATACTATTAATTGCATGCACATTTTTTGTTAGAAATGTGTACTTTGCAAGGGTGTGTGGTTTATAAGGATTGTACATATTATTCATAATTATTTTAGATGGCAGATAACCATTTAATATTTGTATAATAAATATTACAAGGAAACTGCGTTTATTATTTAAAAAAATGAATGAGAGAATAGTAAGAAAATAAGAACAGAATACTTGTGTAGGGAAACTCCATATGTTCAGCAATCTACTTGACACATTTTTTCAAACACAATGAGCGAAAATCCCCGAAACTTTACAAAATTCCTCAACTGTTCCAGAATTAGCATTGACACTCTTGTAATAATAATACTTATTGTTGATTGACTCACACCATGCTAGTCACCAGATACAACCTGAAAATTACAAGTGGCATACAAACGCAAGGAAATTAATAAATGTAAAATGGAGGGTATTGGTAAACCACTGTTGCTACTGTCCTCAGTTTACAATTCACTGTCACCATCGGCAAATAACCAACAGTTCAAAAGAAATTATTAAATATTGGCTTGCTATTAACTAATGGTGATTAGGAATCAGGAAAGCAAAAGAAAACGACACGCATTTTGGTTTTTTTGTATTACTATTTTTTATACAGCACATGTAAAAGGATAATTTTCAATTTGTTGTTTCTACATAAAGATCTATACTCTACTTCTAAATCTATGGACTAAAATAAGTTTATCTAACGTTTCAAAAAACTAATAGTAGTAATATAAACTAATTAACAGCTTACTTGAATGACTTTAATTTATTAGTTATTATCTGGTAGTATTGTCGAAAATGTGCTCGAATGTGCTCGGTCAAAATAGTACTGTTTGTTTGTCGTCCGATTTCGCTTAAAAAGCTCTTTTGGAATCCTCTAAATGCTTTAAAGTTACCCTGAGTTACCTGAAACTCTACTCACCCAGGACACTGAAGTGGGTAGAGTTATTCTGGATTTGAAATTTGGTAGTAGCTTACATTATATTGTTTTCTACAGTTACTAAATTTATAACTGGCCACTAGAGAATTATAGTCGAAAAGAAGAATTGGAGACAAAAAACAAAACCAAAGACTGAACATGATTTTGTGTAAGTGCAACTTTATAAATAGCTGTCGATTTTTCTCATGATACAAAATAGCTCGTAATATACCGAATTCTTTTTATTTAAACTCCTGTAATGTCTGGGAATCACAGGTTCTGAATTTTGATAGATTACTAAATATGTTGACTTAAAACTTAAAACACTCGCTTACCTATACAGGATTAGTCTTCGCGAAGTTACAAGACACACACACAGTTTTATATTTTAGATAGATATGCAAACTTAATTTACCAACATAAAAATTATTTGCTCAATTATAGTTTGTGATTTGGACTGGGGATCTGTTTAAAATATTGTTTCCCCTTTTTGAAAGAAATAAAAAGTATCCAACCAATTGGAATATCATATACCGAACAAGTTTTAGCGATTAATTTACATTTTGAATTCTAAGAAATTTTTATATGAACATTTAACACACAAATTTTACTTCCTTGTTCTTAATTTACTTATTCCATAATCCCACATGTAATACAACGTTACAATCACCACCATCTAATCTTTCAAACATTAATCACTAGAGTCATCTATTGGTTGGACGCAAAAACTAAACCGAGTAGCCAGCTTGTCTCACTAGTATAGTATTACTACTATTTGTAGATGTCGTATTTACTCTCCGTTTTTGTCGTCCAAGCTGTGCGATTTTGAATATAAAAAACATCAATGATATCGCTTTCAAAATCGCAGTGAAGAAGATGTTATTAACTTTGTTCTTGTATTTATTAGGTAAGTTAACTTCTTTTTACAGTAAAACAGATTCTAGCATTTTGATGTCTTAAGTTTATTTAAAATGATATATTTTTTCCTTTACATATTATCCACTTTTACAATTGCAATTTGTTCAATCGCTATACGATCTATTTTAATTTTAAATAATTTATTTGGTGTTAATATTCCTAATCGCTTTTCATAGATTACTATTTTAATGTATGTTTATATATATTTATTTATTACGGGGGGATCACTTTATACTTGGCTAACCATTTTGACAAGCTCAAACGCACACTTTGATGTTAACGTATTTCTCGATTAGGCATGATTAGACAGGCAAAGCCCTCCCTATTTTATACGCGGCCTGTTTTTCCAATTTCTTGTAATACGATCTTTTTTTAGAAATACCATTTAAGATTCATTGCCTTCGATTGATTTTCTAATCTTGCATTATCTTATTATTATTGTTTGTATTGTAAGTGTAATGTTCCTGCTTAAGTCTTAAGTTATTTATAATAATATATAATTATTGGTAAATAATTTGAAATTAACAGAGAAGTAAGTTTTATAATTTTTTTAAATATAGCTAATCACGCATATTTGTTGTTGAAAATCAAAAGATTGCGTTTAATTGAAAATCAAAGTCCATTTGGTGCATAGGTATTCACTTTACATCTAGCTTGATGATCGCATAAAACATAGCTGATGTGTCATCAAAGGATGATTTTCAGTTTCTTGTCGTTTAGAGATGTGATGCAAGTTTTACAATTTCTAGCATTTGATCATTTGTCAAACGTCTATTGTTATGTGTAATTTTCAAATGGCATAGATACCAACTTCTTTTTTTTGCCTGATTTTGAGTCGTGAAAAATATAAAACACATGCATGATTGTCAATTGTGCAATAAAAATCCACTGCCCAAGATTTGTTCACCGCCGAAAGGCTTTAATGACCTTAAACCCATCAGTGTTCTGCCCAGTCTCTTCGAGGTCTTGGGGAAAGTAGTTGGCGTCCTATTAATAACATATTTAAATGCTAGTTTCTTTCTATTACGCAATCACTTTTTCGGCTTGGTTATAGTTGTATTATACATAGTTTTAGTTCACATCACTATTGATATAATGAGATAATTTGATGACAATAAACTTTTGGTTTTGTTCCTTTTGGAGTTCTCCAAAGCCTCTGATACAAGAAGTCATGATATTCTGTTGCCTTGTTGAATTACGCTGGTTTGGACCTCTCTCCGCAAAGCTTTTTCAAAAATGATATTTGCCTTAAGTCTCAACGTTTTCTATTGTGCTTGGTGGTTTTTAATCGGCACTTCATTCATTTTCACGATTTTTTGTAATTTTTATATGTGACGATGATATTCAGTTGTATGTTTTTTTTAATCATTGATTTGCTATTTCTGTTTCTATTGTCAGCAATGAGTTTAAGTAACTTTCAGATGTTTCCAATAAACACTGATTACAACTTAATCCCGACAAATCTTACAAATGCTCCTCGACAGGAAGAAATCGCACACCACTTTTCTTGGAGCATTGACAATGTGTTTGTAATCTGGATTTCCTTTAGTTTTCTTTTACAGTTACTTATTTTCCCTATCTATGCTCGTCTTTGCCTTTTCCCACTCTTTTTCGATTTAATTTTAGAATATTTTCTAGTTAGGTTAAATAATGCCAACGAGGAAGAACAACGGTAGTTGATGGGTAGCTATTTGATTCTATTGCTATCAAAAGTATTAATGTGTATTTGTATTACCATACTTATATGTATTTGTAATTGTGTGAATGAATTAATAAACCACATATTAGCAAAAAAGAAAGTTCACAATGCAATCTGAAAATGGCGCAGACAACAGTTTAACCGTTATGTTAAACAAAGTTATTATGAAAATTCTGATGTCTGTTCATAGAACAATTTGCCTCTCTATTAGTATTTTTCTTTACTTACAGTAAGACATTGTTACGCTGTCCAAATCAATTACACGAAAGTACCACAAGCGATAAAAAACAACACTGGTAGCAGTATAATTCTTGATTGCAATTACTCGATAAGACCGGACGATTCGGAATTAGTAGTGAAATGGTTCCTAAATGGCGAATTAGTATATCAATGGGTACCGCCGAAACAGCCTCAAAGCTTGGGGATCTTAAAGGATAGAGTGGATTTGTACTTCAAAGCAACAGGTGATCCTAAAACAGCACACAGAGCCTTAAAATTACTGAATCCTACCACCGATATCGCCGGAGAGTACAAATGTTACGTGTCTACGTTCGCTGATGAGGATTTCAATTCCAAAACAATGATTGTTTTTGGTAATTTACGTAAAAGAATTTTAGACAAATTTAAATTAATATGTAATTAGTTGTTTTCTTTTAAAGAACCGGAGAAAGCTTTAATATTGGAAAAGACGAAATCTGATTCTACTTACCAAAATTTTAGCTGCCAGGCAATTCAAGTTTATCCACAACCAACTGTGTTTCTTTTTAAAGATACGGCGGAACCTTATGTGTACGATAAGTAAGTATTTTTATATTTACGTATTTACATTTAAATAAGTAGACATTGTTAAAAAACGACATAATAGATTGTTATACATTATCTGATAAACCTTCGCTTTACGCTTTGGTTGAGGTAAAAAATAGAAATTTCAATGTTATTTTCCATCTACATACTCGTACCTGTGTATACAGTGACATGCTAAAGTAGAAATTTAATTCATCTTTGTTTAATTTCATTTAGGAATCTATGATATTTTTTGCCGAACATTACGGAAAAACCTGTGTATTATATGTTATGGGCAAAATTACAGGATGTTTTGGAGTTACAGATGCTGTAAATTGATAGGAGAAACCTGAGAGATTTAATTCGTATTTGAGCATCTAGAGATTTTAGTGTCGATAACTCTTGAAATTTGTGGCCGTCCATGAGCTTGAGATTGGGAAAAAAGCGTTTCTTCGTTTGTTGCCTAGTTTTCTCCTAATTAAATTTCGATATTTTTCATAATCCGCGCATGTAGTGCTGCCAATAGTTTTCTATCAAATTAACACTTCTGCCGATTGTGGTTTTAGGTTTTCTATACTTAAAGGTTTCATTGTTTTCTGCGCATTTCTATATATGTAGGTTTAGCATACAACGACTAGACGTAATATGTACTCTTGACAATTCTGCATTCTATGCTTTGTATAGGACAGGCATCTTTCTTGATAGGGAAAGTAGCTTACCTATTTTTGTTTGTATTAGACCTGACTTTAATCTGTTTAACTCGTCGGAAATATTATTTAACAAACAGGCCCAAGCCAAACGACGAACAAGCCCAAAACAGGTCAAACTCATGACTAAGACTGATCGAAACCTAGCCCAAAACAGATCAAAGCCACTCTTTTATACAGTCAGGCCTGGTTAGCTGGATTGAGCCAGTGCATGGTTAGGCATGCATGTGTATTAACTGCGGAGATAGTACGGTTGTTGCTGACCTACTATAATGGGCGGAACTGGTTCATAAAATATACAGATTTTCAAATAGAGAAGGAGAGGGATTAAATGTATAAATCTATGCGGTCATAATCTGACAGAAATGGTTTTTTCTTCGAAAAATTCCTTTAGGATTTTCAATGTACCTTGATCTATGCAAGTGTACCACTTTGAAATTGTAATGTGATTGTATGCAACATATTTGCTTTAATAGTCGATGTAAAAGAATTAATCCGACATTTCTTAAAATGCCTCACCGCACCCAAGCTTTTTCAGAATACAGAGAGCTTTTTTTTGATAAGTACGATAAATGTGCGTGTGTGAATTTATAAGCTGAATGTGGATTTTTTTTTGAATTTTCAGCGAAATTTCTGTTTTTGTTTCTTTTGAAAACAAGATATATTTTGGTCAACGAAATCCATTCGTTAATTGTGCCTTTATTCGTGCCTGGTCGCAAAACTTAACATCACAGCTGCTTGATACAAGGAAGTGCAAAAATAAAGTTCAATAGTAAACACCATGACGACAACAATCCATAAAACACGATTCTCACCGTATTTTCTCAACCAATAAAATCTTGTACAATTTTGCAGCTAACGCAGCAAAATTCTGAAAGAAGATAGATAATACTCAGTATTTCTGCGTTTGAACCTGCCACAATTAAATCAATAGCTTCTTTATTTAACCCTTGGGAACATCTCGAATTCTAGCCTTTAGCTTTTCGACTAAGATTTTTTTTTGAACATTTTAGAAAAGCATACTCTTTTATATCTTCTCTTTCTGGTAGCTTTTCTTGATTACTACTCTATACAAATGGTTTTGCTCATCGTGTGAATCTAAAAGACGGACTTAGTACTGGTCTTTTCTCTTGTTACTTCTGTCTTCAGTACGTCTGTTGTTCTACGATTGGCCCTGTTTCCATCTTCTTCGATGTCAGTCAAGCTCCTTTGCTTTAGCAGTTTGCACCATTAGTAAGCACTAATGGTGGTTTAATTGACTTCCACGGAAGTTCATTAAGTTGATATAGAAGGTGCTTTGGATTTGAACATCATTTTCTTTATGTATTGGGTGTTGTATTGAAGAATAGTTGACCATTCTTTCATGCATCATACAACCCCTGGTGGAATGCCTCTCAGTATTGCTGCGCTATGATTCAAGAAAGGCATTAAAAAAGTCACGCAATATCTTTTTTTGTGGTACTGGTTGATGTGAAATTTCACACATATTTCACACAACAGATTTTACATGTACAGTCTTCTTAGTCTTTTTATTTACAATTTCCAGATATGAGGAAATAAATGATTAGCAGCAAACCCATGATTTGATCCAAACATTTATTTTTCTTATTTATGCTTGCAGAAACTCTTTGGAGAGCGTTGAATGGACCACGAAGAAACATTCAGATGGAAAATTTTCCGTTAGCGTTACTTCCACCATACTGTCATCTAAGCTAGACTACGGATCATTGATTTTTTGCGAACTGCGTATCCCAGGCACCGGTTATGTTAGACGAAAGACCCTACTGTATTATCCACCAGGTAGGCCACTCTAATACTTTTCTTATCAAATGCAATCGGAATCTAGTAAACTGTATTTATTTCAAGCAGACGTAGATGGTTTAAATTGTAAGTATAGTACATACATGCGTATAAATTGTCAGTACTAGTATGTAACTAGTATGATTATCGTACAATTAATTTATTTTTAGGTGGAGTTTGCATGCACAGCATTTTATCTTTCTACACATATCTTATTATCTACTGTATAATTAATTTTGCAAACGTAACTCTGTTGAAAAATTGAAATAAATAATAATAATGAAGATGACACATATTACTTTTAGTATAATTTATTTATTCATTGATAATTAATACGATATGAAATTTAATAAAAAATAATAATTTAAAATAAATAAATTACATGCTACATAAGTGCTTATTTACTTAGGTATATGGACTTATTACGTATACATAGGTGATATAGTTGCACTACAAGGTTTCATTGAAACTTAATGTAAATTGTGATCCTTTTAATGATGTACCAAAATGTATAAATGCAATACTGATTTTATCGCATAAAAAGTGAATGATTATTTGTGGACAATTAAAATTAAACCGTAAATATATAGAGTACTTATATGTTTTGGTGTTCACTTAATTCGCCATTAGTTCTTGTAGTTTTTACAATTTACTTTTAAGGTTTTATTCGGTTATCTAATTGGTTGTACACAAATCGTCCAATCAAAAGAAAAAAATCATACTTATATTGTTTTCTACAAACTTTTACATCTTTATACTTTCAAGTTAGGAAGTAAATTGTATTTAAAAAGATGTGTAGGTATTGCATAAAGGTGAAGTCAAACCACCAGTATATTTTAAGATGACACAAAAGCAAATTTTTTTTTTTTTTTGCGTCATGTCCATATTAAGAACTGCAGTGAACTATACAGAATAATCTAACGTAGTACGAGCCTGAATTAGTAATCACGGATAGATATTGGAGCAGAATATATCAGATTTCTATATGAATATAATGTAGACTGTTTTTGAAGTAGAAAATTGTTCCCTTTTATCACTAATTGTAAGTATTTCTTTTGAACATAGACGTCATAATAATAGTAATAATAAATTAACGACATAGTGGAGTTATATTTTTATATATAAGTGAGTTCTAGTTCTATTTACATCGACTATTGCAAGATAAAGAACCAAATTTGAAGATGCACAATTTAGATTTTTTTAATAATATCAAGAACATTTCTGAAAATATTTGTGTTATTATTATTCATACACTAAATCTTCAGAGCATTGTGGTTCACTTCCATGACTCACAGCATGGTTATATTGAAGATAAGATGTGTTCTCTTCTAAAAAAACATGCAAACTTTATATGATTTGAAAAACTGACTGAACTTTGACAAATTGCTGACACGTTCAGTTTAGTACAATATAGAACAGAACCTACCATTTGTTTTTCGTGCAGATTCAACATACTTATGTGGTAAAAAATATAGATTTGTTTCGAAAAAGCGAGTTTTTCTCGATCTAGACGAAATGACACACTTGCATAGTTTAGAGCATTATTTGAAGTTTGTAAGTTTCAGTTATCTTTCTTATTAACCAAGATATTAAGTTATATACTAAGGAAGCGCATTGTATGTATTTGCAGGTATAAACTTTTATGAGGGTTTTCGGCTAGGAGTTAAAAAATTCCATATTTTGATAACATTATATTAATAACGGAAAGAATTAGATCTAGGTGGCCCATACTTTTGTAAGGTTTATTAGTTGACTATTCACACATCACGGCAAAAGAAACTCTACTTTGGATTCCGGGACACAAAGAAGTGAAAGCAAACGAGATAACGGACGGACAATCTCGTTTAGAAGGCGACCAGAATCGGTTTGCGGAATAAGTAGCAGTGTAATACTGGAGAAGTTCAAAAGTGAAGTAGATCGGAGAAAATCCAAGTACTGGGAGAATATCCACAACATGAGGCAAGCTTAAACTCTTCTGGCACATATAACCAAAAGAGATCTTCGGAATGCATTAACCTCAGCAAAACCAATATTTGTAAATTGACAGAGATCCTATCAGGCCATTGCAAATAGAATGGACACCTAAGTAGGTTTGGAATAAAGAAGGAAGCCGAAGAGGATAAAAGATCCCTCCATCTATTCTCAAACTGCTCTGCACTAGCAAATTCCTTGCACCCAGGACCACATGAAATTGAAGAGGGAGAATTGCCTAATGTGGAGCCTTCCGATATCCTACACTCCTTTTTCTTTAAAACGAATCGAATTAATTGGCTAACTGTAGATACAGTGAGAATAAGGGACACAATTGCAATATGTCCTAGCTTGACAAGTAATTACCGTAAGTGGCTCTTCCCCAAAACCATTATTTAGGAAACATTATCAGTAATATTTGCTTTAAAACAGCCCCAGCATTTGTGAGAAATGTGTAATCCAATTTTGCAACAGAGCAGTAGTGGACATGGTGAAAGAATGATGTGGTACACCAATCGAATAAGAGAAAATTCTTTATAAATTAATACGGTCTCAATGTCAAATGTTGCGCTCCTCATCTTGGCAAGTGTACGCTAATTTCATTTAAAAATTATACATTGTAATATGTGCCGCCTATGAATTCTCAATGTGTTTAAAAATGACCTTGATCGAAGTAACGCAAGACATCGCAAAAACAGCTGTAGATGTAATAAAAACTACGAGATAACGCTGATGAGTCAGCTTTTTTAAATAGCTTCGAATGCTAAGGGTTCAGTAACATCAATATGATTAATGCCCGGTTTCTCAAACGTCAAACAGCAGTTATCTGTTTGGTATCTGACAATTTAACAAGGACTGTCTTTGTTAAATCGCCAGATACCAAACAGATAACTGCTGTTTGACGTTTGAGAAACCGGGCATAAATGTATTCACGACCATTTTCAGTCGATTCTTGCACGTCCTGAGTATGATGGAGGGGGGGGGGGGGAGGTAACAAATTACATCTCAATATGCTGTGTACCGTACTACGAGACACCCCTACCTGTCGTGCCGCCCCCTCGTGTACTTACATCTGGATTTCTGTCAACAAAATCCAGGAGAATTTCAGCACGCAAAATCCTACAAGACCTTTCACGTCCACGACCTTCGTGAGACAGCAACAATTTACCGGTTTCCCGCAATCTAAACACAACATCCGTTATGCGAATGTGGAATGGATCTCGACGATTTGGAAGACGCCGTCTAATACTTCAGATATGTTTGATGCAGATTCTGTTTCACCATAAATGAAAATTAGACTGAACACAACAGACTGAATCTGATAGTGCGTTGGACAGAGGTTAAATATCGGCTATCGCTTTCCTTGAAACACAACAAATATTTTATAAATATCTTTGTCATTTTTCTTCTTGTGTCTGGGAGGGAATTTGCGAAAAATATTTTGGATGTAAGTTTAATAAAATAATATCTTTTCAATTTTCATACTTTTTACTTTTATTTTAAAGACACTCTGTAGAAGAGATGGAGTGGTGCCTACTTACAGAAGTAATACAACCATGAATGAAAGTCCGATCAAATTCTGTTCTTAAATAACCCCATTTGATGCAATATTATTTACATACCCTGTATACTTTGATTTTTAGAGACGTCTTAGACATATATACATATATTTCTGCTAAGATCTTGATAGTAAATGTCTGCCATGAATAACTTAAATAATCTTCACCTGAACGTATTGTAAAATCTTTAAAATAAGTAAATAGGTCAATATATTTTTAGCAATAGTGTTTAAATTTTAATGGAACTAAAATATTATATATCTACTTTGTGCATCTTCTTAATATCTAGTTTTGGTTTTGTTTAAGCTTAATATTTCATCTTATTAATTAAGTACAAATACGGAGGAAATTGTTTCTGTGACATCAAGAAATCTAGTCTTTCCATCATTTTAATTCTTCAGCAATTTTCCATTAAACCATCAATCTTATTACCAACTAGGTAAAACCTCATTTCTAGAACTTACATATAGTCTTCTCATTCTATATTAGTCGTAGGGTCTTGCACCAATTCATCTCTTGCAGTATCTATAATATGCTTCCGCATATTGGTCAATTGCTTCAAGTATGCGCTTGGAGTTAATAACGATTTATGTTTTACTTTTCTTCTGGGTAAGCTGCCATAATCTGAGTACGTTGGGTTGCTCTCTAAACTCGAATCTTCAGGTTGTAAGGATGAGAAGTCGTTCCAGTCAGTTACTGAAAAAGGTTGAGGAAATCTATGTAGAGTACTTTCTTCAGATGGTGTCCTTTCTGAACGTTTGCTAAGACGGTTCGTGTATTGCTCTAAGCGATCGCAAGCTTCCCTCACGGATGCTTCGAATTTGTTTATCGGAATATCTGTTTCCGTACACTTGTTTGTCGTTTTCTTCGGTGTTGTTTGACAGGATGTACTCTCGTAATAAGTATTATCCACACATATACATTCTGGTTTCTTATAGCTGAATTTCTTCTTGTATCTAAGAAATGATTTAAATTTTAAATGTATGTAAGTGATTTTTGAACAGATTTTGACCTACCTTTTTCTTTGCTTAGACGGTAGGACCTTATTGATATCGCTGATTGTCACTTGCATTTCGTAACCTTCTTCAGAAGTTCTGTCCAACTTGTTAGCCACGATAGATAAATTGCTCATCAAGTTTGTCGCTTCTTTAAGGAAGTTGGTCATCGCTTCAAACATGTGTCCATCTTTAACGCGTTCTTCTGGAAAACGCACCTTTTTATTTATGTGATAGTTTAAAGAATCCGGAACATTATCGAACGTGTCAGCTGATATATCTGTTGATTCGCTGTCGGAGCTGAATTGTTGTTCGCAGTGAAGATTGTTGTGTTTCATGATTGATTTTAAAATTTGCGGTTCCTTAACGGTGATGGTAGCGCCGAAATTGTTATTTTCTGAAAATAAAAGAGTAGAAACTCTCTCTGAATGAGGAATCTATATAAATACGACCTACCTTGTATAATATTGGGCTTGTAAAGTTTCGGGTGAGCATTATTGAGGAAATTACACCTCTCCGACTTTTTGATTAAATGAATTTCAGGTGCATAGACTGGTGGGATCCCAACATCAACTTGTTCAATCAATTGGGGGACCAGAGAATATCTTGCATTACAACTCTCTCCAAAATTAGACTCGAATTCCTCATTCACATTGTATTCTACTGGAATGTCATCGGATAAAGCATAATTCAACTCGTCCTTATCTTTAATTGCAGACACTTCTTGTACAGATTGTGGCTGCTCCAAAGAATTGTGATTGCTTAGCAAATCTGGCGTGGGAAAACAGAGATTTTGTAGATTTTGATCGTCAAGGCTATCACCAGATATGCTCCCAGCTTTATGGATGGTACTTTCGGAACTATTCCCGTTAATATAATTGTGGGAAACATTAATATTAACGGATGATGTGTAAATTGGACTGGTTGAATTTGGTTTCGCGGATTTAGCTTCGTTTCCTCTCAGATATTTCGTGAAAGAAATCAAATTATTTGAGCCTAGATTCGGTGTTTTATCTTCTGCTTTGGATTTTTTTCCTTCAGTAGAATCATCGACTTGAACACCGCAGGATGATGTTAACTTTAAAGAACTTAAATCGTGATTGTCGAAACCGCCTAGTAGATTGCATGTGGTGCCTGTATCTCTATTCCTCGTGATGTCTGTCGCTATATTAGCGTGCTTTACAACAAGGAGATCAAGTTTTAAATCTTCTACATCCGTTGAGATATCCTTAACTCGCATAACCGGATCTGCCTCAGTTTGAGTCTCCATATGTCTCCTTTTATAGTACCTAATAGCTCTTTGAGTGATATCTTGCAGTCTCGGACGTGCCATCGTTGCTTTATTTTCTTTGGGAATTTCGTCAGTTTCTGTGGCAATCTCTTTCTTTTTAGCTTTCGTGTATAATCTTTGAGTTACAGCGGCTACTATCTCAGATCTAGGCTTCCCAGGTATTTTCCTGATTGAATCAACTTTAGCTTCCACTTTTAGCTGACCTTTCTTATCGTCCTCCTTCCTCAATAAAAGATTCTTAAGTGATTGTGTAGATTTGTCAAAAGAAGTTTTTCTTAGAGTTGTAGATTGAGATTTTCTCATCTTTTCACCTTTACCCGCCGCAGTGCTCGTTAACGTTTCATGGGAGCCATATATTTTTTGTTTACGTCCATCCATATCCGAACAAACGCTATAAGTACGTCTCAACTTAACAATCGGCTTTTCTATATTGGAATTTGTCGTTACATCCATTACTGGGATTAATTTTTCAGTCTTTTGGTAGAGAATATTGGAATCTTTGGATAAATCCAGTTTCCAAATATTTGCTTTCAAATTATCGATTGAATTATGTTTATTAAAATCGAATTTTTTATCCTGGTACGAATTGAAATCTAAACCACTTCTCTTGACTAATGCTTTGATGAGGAAATGCAAAGCTTCTGCATTGATTTCCTTTAGCAGTCCGATACCAAATTCGTTGCTAAGATTATTTTGATAGTTATCGCGCTCAGGATTCCACGATAGATTTATTTTATCGACAATCGAATTCTTGTGCAGATCTACTAGTGAGTTGCCGAAGAGTTCCTTTAATTCGTCGCAGAATGTATGTGAGAAGTATGGAATGATGTCTGTTTTAAGGAAGAACTCTTCTTCAGTATTTGTGGATGTATCGACTGTTTCCACGAATTTTTGGAAGTGATCTTGCGAGCTTCTAATTGGCTTGATTTGATCCTCAAACTCTTGGTTATTTTGAGATATATTAGGACTTATCTGGAAAAAATAATATAATATACAGTTCGGACAAATTAATTCCACTTAACTCAACTTAATATATTTATTTATTGCAGTCATCAGTATAAAAAGAGTTATAAAATTATATTATTATAGGTAGAATGTTATAGCGCTCTCTGCGAGCTTTTGCGATAAAAATAGAAAAAGCGCTATATGGCAATGACATTTGCGTAATAGCTGTGCGAATATTTGCACCTTCGAGTCTAAACAAATAGGCAATATAACACAGAAATAGACGAGTAAAATAATACCCATCACACAGAAGCGCCATATTTTCTTTTGCGTGCAAGCATTTTTAACTTTGTCCTTCAGTCGTCACGCAAGGCTTCGGTAGTATTTATTTTTCATATGTTTACAACGCGTCTCACCTAACGTTTTCGAATAGGAGAATCTTGAAAACGGCGGAAGCGGAAGAAAGAGGAACAACAAAATTGATGCAAAATAAAATAGCAACATTCTTAATTAAATTTTGAATATTATTGTTTATAAGCAATATTTTGTCATAAATAGTCTCCAGCTTCACCAAAGCTAATATCAACTTCGTTATTTTAAGCAATTCTTAGAAAAGCAATTAAATAGCAATCTCAGCATCAGCAAATGTTGCGAATGTAGTCGTTAAAAAAACAAGACAGGATACTAGACTAAAGTAAGTAAAGTAAGGCAAAAGAGGTAAAGCTTGGTACCCCATTTCATATAATAAAAAATGAGCAGGGTATCGTACATCAGATTGGGCGACAAGGATTGGCAAAAAGGTTGGACATACAGAAGCTAAAATAAGCCATTGGTGAAATAAAATAACTTGTGAAACGTATAACACCAGAGGAAAACGTCAACGGAAAACTGACTAGAAATTGACAATAAAGCCATGCCAAAAAGAAATTGTATACAGGGTGGTCGTCTAGGAGAAGAATGTCGTAACAAATCTACCGACAATTGAAGTTCCAATCAAGGTGGCCTACAAAATAAGAGGGAAGCGCCTTTGTGATAACGATATTTGGGTGATGGCTACAAAGAAGCAATAAAAGAAAGTTTCGTGAACCTTACAACTGAAGAACTGGAAGTTTCCTGTACAAAAATGAAGGATAACATCTTTGTAAATATAAGAAAATATTTGTGTGTAAAAAAGACGATTATTTGTCTGGAATTAAAGACATTCAAACCTGCGTGTCTTTGTTAATATGGTGGTCTTCATCTTTAACAGGGAAGTAAAGTCCTAAATTCGACCTCTGAATCCGCAATTAACCCGCTGCGGACCATACAGAAACCCTCGAAGTTTTACTTTGAAGGCACTTTCCAGACTCAGAAGAAGTTAACCCTGAAAATGCGGATAACCAGCAAAAACCTCAAAAATCAGCCGCAGAGAGCGAACAGCGGAGTTAGCTAAGAGGGCTATAACATACGACAGGGTAGTATGGGCTATCAATTCCTTCAAACCCTAGAAATTGCCTGGTTCGGTGGAATACTCCCAGTACTATTGCAACAAGGAGAGGAAGACATAGCACCATTGCTATGTAGGATATACGGAGCCAGTCTATCTCTAGGATATATACCGAAAATGTGGAATAGGGCAAGGGTTGCCTTCATACCCAAAACTGGAAACCCTCGTATGCTGAGGCTAAGGCATACCGGCCTATAACCCTATCTTCATTTATACTAAAAGCTATGGAAAAACTGCTGGAAAAATATATTAGGAAAACCTCACTACTACAGAAGCCACTACACTGTAATCAAGTTGCTTTCCACTCAGGAAAATCTTTTGCTGGTGCGCTACACCAACTTGTATCGCGAGTAGAAGCTTCTATCAATAATCAGGAAATTGCTATAGTAGCATTCCTGGACATACACATAGAGGGAGCATTTGATAATACTTCCTTTAAATGATAAGAGACGCCAGCAATTGTGGGTGGAAGGACTCAACAGTAGCAGGTGAAACAATGCAGGTGTCGGTACGCAGAGGATACCCCCAGCAAGGAGTTCTGTCACCCCTACTATGGGACCCTGTAAACAACTAACTGCTTGTAACCTTAAACAATGAGGGCTACTATACCCAGGGGTATGCAGATGATATTGCAATACTCCTACTTGGGAAACATGCGAACACTATTTTAGAACTCATGCAAAGAGCTCTGAAAACAACAGAAGGGTGCTAGAGACAGGAAAACCTAAGAGTTAACCCTGCGAAAGTAACACTGGTGTCCTTTACGAGAAGAAGGAAGTTAGATGGCCTAAGATCACCAACACTTCATAACGAAATAGTACAATTCAGTCAGCTTAAATTAGTACAGGTTCAAGAATTTAGTGTAAATAAGAATAATTCTCTGATATATGTACCTACTTCTAGTGCTTTAGGGACTAAAATAATTAAGAACAGTAGCAAACTTCCACAACCAACTGTTGGTATATCTCACGATAACCAACCATTTCATTTATTGATCGCTATTAACTAACAAAATGTATTCCGTTTGGGAATAAAACAATTCTTGCTTATATTTAGGATAACGCAAGTAGTACAGGGAATTCTACTTGTTAACATTAGCAAATTGGACGTACATTTCATTTCACATTAGCGGTTTTTTCCGCCTCAATTGCAACTACAATACTTATTGTTGTATACCTAACACTTTAGCTGGAACATGCTGAATACATATACAAAAACAATTGTAATAAATATAGCAAAATCTCCAGAGAATAGAGCACTTACCTTATGATACGTCAGCAATTCTTTCAATCTAACCACTTCGCCTTTAAGATCTCGTATGATTTTCTGCTTCGGATCTTCGTTTACCAGAGGTTGCGCGATTATCTGCTTGGCCCTGTGCCCGAACCTGAGCGTATTCACCGTTTCATTATAACAAATACTAGACGAAGATATCGCTGAAACACACATTAATTTCACATGTATTCGTATTTATACACAACATACATTATTCGCATTATTTTCACGGATGAGCGACATACCTACCATGCTACAGCAATTAATCTTGCCCGCATTCTTGCCTGTACTTACTTGCTATCATAACGGTTTGGGAATTTCCGCCTAGTGTATCTTTCAGGAGCCATGTTAGAACGGAATCTCGATACGGAACGAAACGTTTCTTGAAACCTCTTGAGTATTTGGATGAGTGGTCCGCTAAAATTAAAATCATAATTTAACACGTTTATAAATTAAAATCAAGAAGAAATAATTTACCTAGCGCTGTAACGACGTTTCCTAAGGCGACCAAACTTTTATTAATATTAGCACCTTCTCTAAACGTTGAAGTGGTATAAGTCCTACTGCCCGTTCGCTCACTCCCCGCCAAATCTACCAAACTTAATTTTACACCACCTAAGCATTTTATAGTTACTACTGAATGACTTCTACTCGATCTAGAATTAATAGAGGTCGCCGAAACTCTTCGCCTTGTATTACCAATTTCTAACCATTCTAGTAGTGTTTCTGAATCGGTTACGCGACGTTCAGTTAAACCTAAATCATCCTTTAAGTTCATATATTATCACATTAGAATTTATGTTTACTTACCTTGCACGTAGGTTCCTCTAGTAGGATGTTCCCTTACTTTGAGATTTTGTAGTATTGGACGACGTGTTGTGGTTGATTCAAAGTTAGGGGTTGCAAGTAAATCATTTACTTTTTCGTTGTAGATTTCTAAGTAACTGAAATGAATTGAGAATTAATCAACGTAAGAGTATTTGCACTGCAATTAATGAATCAACAATATAAGGGTAGTAAATGAGGAGACTTGGAGATGTGGGGGAATTGAAAGACAGTATGACATCAAGGTTTGACTTTGACGAGCAGTGTGAAGTGATGATGCAAAACTCCTAAACCAGAAATCTACTGGGTCTAAAATTGCATGATCCGTCCGTATGTTGAAATACAGACAGATTTGCGAGCTGATATGCAAGGTTTCTATTACATTCAGTACGGCCAAGCTGCATTAAAATCTCTAGTAGCGTATACATTTTCAAGTTCAAACTAAATTGGGAATGTTTGTTCACACGCAAAAGTCCAGGCATCCAGAGATATATTAACATATGTAATAGGCCACTAGGGTTGTGCAAATAGAGACAACTGGGTTTTTGCAAAGAAAGACCCATGATTTTGATTCATTAGACAAGCATATATTCTATTATTAACAAAAGTTAAACAAAAGTTGATCTTAAACAGTACTGATGTTGATCAAAAGATTTGACTCTGGATTAAAATTCCAAAACTAATACATTCAAAAAGCTTCTTGAGCCACTAGGACTAGTTGTTTGCATGACCTCAACGAAAGAGACCTTAGCATTATTCAGAGGTCATGGTCATCTGAGATATTGGGGCAAGAAGATGGGCAACGTACATAGATAGGGATAAATGGCAATCCTGTTCCTGGCTGTCCTGTTCTGTTAATCGACTTTTTATCGAAAATGTTACAGTTATTATAAGGAAAAAAAATCAATATTATTTCTCGAATATTTGTTTGTTGGTTGCATTACAAACTGTTTTGCATTATAAAATTTTTCAAACGCTCATGAGATAATTGGCAGAATCACCCTACCAGCAAGAGTAATAAAAATTGTATGAGTCTATAGAGGAAAAAGTTTAGAATTTTTCGGTTTCCGATATTTCTTCAATCCAATATCATCGTGATATAACTTACACAGTTTTAGGGGTTAGGATCACGGTTGAGTAACAGTTTTCTTAGTGAGTATATCCATCAAATAGGAAGTAGTTTATGCCTACTTTTCTGTTTTACTACATCGAATAATACTTTTTACTGTAAGAACACCAGAACTACCAAGATTATGTATACCTATATTTACATACATATGTATGTATGTGTTGTATAATCGTCCTGATAAAGTACAAATATATATATTTTTGATGAATGTAACCAAGCACGAGAGAAAGTTTTTTTTTGGAAATCTAGTAGAGCTTTTGATTTATCGATATCTCACTACGCAATACGTAAGAAAAAAATAGAATAGATATTTATAAAAATACCTATTATAGACAATCGTTCTTCCCTTGAAAACGCGACAGTTTTATCACCAATGCTATATTTACAAAACGAATAAAGGAACCATTTATAAACGGCGTATCAGTCATTTATTTTGACAACCTACAAGAAAATAAATTTAATTCGAATTAATTAAAATCCAAATTATTTTAATTTTCATAACATTATACCTAATCAATACGTTTATTATAGTTAATAATCTTGAATTTTACAGCAAATCAATAGCTTGTTTTCGTTTTTGATACTTAAATTTAAATATGATGCAGCAATAAAAGCTACCTACTTGGAAATTTATTAAGTTGGAGGATAATGGACTCTTAAATTCAATTTTATATTAATGAAAAATAAACTCAATCTGTTAATTTATGCTTAATCGATCACGAAATGAGGCTCTCAACATCTCAAAATTGTTTTTCAAATATGCTAATGCCATGATTTGCTGTGAGTACAAAATAATTGTTATTTTTGCTATAGCGTTTGAATACACTTCTGTAGTTACCGTTTCATTAGAAAAATATTAATAATAATAGTATATTATGACACTAGTGCATAATCAGGCTTTTAAAGCACGAGTAACGAGTTGCTTTAACGTTACGAGTGCTTTAAAACCTAATTATGCACTGTGTCATACGATACTTTTTAGTATAAATGCAACAATAATTTTAACTAGAAGAAATCAAATCAATAATTTCAATACATTTTATCGAGTGAGATGTGTCTCTATATTATGTCATTTGACATTTCACTTAATTATTAAACCTCATTGTTGTATTAATAATGTCGACAGAAATTCAAAAGCTAGCTGCTGAAGCTGAATTAAGTTTAATACCTGCAAAGTCCAAATAATAATTCAAATCAATAATCAATAATATTCCAATACATATTATCGAGTGACATGTACCTATATGTCCTTTGACGTTTCCCGACATTTCACTGTACTATTAAACGCTTGGGATTGGCTGTTACCAAGTAACCTCTTTATCGCACGGCGTGCGATAAAGCCCCGATTATGCACGCTTATGGGCGTGTTTTGATTGGTTTATGATGCATGCATACTAAAAATATAATTATTTTTACAACCAATTTTGTGCATCGCTGTACATTTGAAATCGCCATTTTTATTTTGCATATTTTCTGTTGTCTGTTCAAAATTGTTATTCTTTAATTTGTGATGTGATAGTGTGTCATAAGAGTGAACCTCGTTTGTTGACAAAATTCTTTGTGCTGAGCTCAAACTTTTTCTTTCTTGTTCCTTTAAGGTGGCAGGGTGGTTTCTGAGGGTTGCTTTGAATTCTAAAATGATTTTTATTTCTTTTTTAAACAATAAAATTGATAAAAATGTTTTAGAAACTACGTTTTCTGAGTTATATAGATTGTTTAACCGAACTGAACGGTTTTAGTACTTAAGTCACTCTTTTGACAACAAACATATGAATTACAACATTTACCATAATATGTAGTTAATTTGCAATACACGGAAATCCATACAACATAACAAAACGATAGCGTCAATGCTGGTATCGATGAGCTTAGATATAAGTTTCATCTATCTACAAGTACTACATATTCCGGAGCAGATTACGTCCACTTTAAAGGATATGTACTTTAGAAATTTTCGATTAATACGCTGGAAAGCTATAGAGAAGAAACGTATTGAGGGTACCAAATGAGAAGAGCATATTCAATTGTACTTCGCATGAAAGAAACATACCTATTAATAATTTATGTACACTTGTATCATTAAAATATCTTGAGATACGACGCCCAGCTGCTTCCAAGCAGCTATATGTATGTATGCATACATCAGGGAGTGTGATTTAAAGGGAAGAATTACATCAAAGAACACTCTTAGATATCTGACTGCATTTTCCATCTTTAAATATTTACTGTTCATGATGTGCCATGACTGAACATGTAGTCATATGTGACAAAATGACATTTATCAGCATTTAGTGTCAAGTTTAGGTTTCATTGACTCATATTGTGGTGAGGATACCACAATAAATTGTCATGCCACCGGCATAATCAAATATGTACGAATATAAATACAATTACGGTGGAGTTTTATTAGGGAATTTATCAAACAACAGGGGGCCTAAGTTTGATCCTTACGGCACACTAGACCTAGGCAAGATTTTGTAATGAAGATAGATAGATAGGTCTGTTAAATTTTGGTCTAGATATTGTGCTATTGTAGTTACGCTAGTGATGATGGATGTGCCAGGAAGACACTCATGTGCGTCAGCTGAGAATAAAGAACAGTTACAACTATAAAGCAGAACTAGATGTGATGGAAACTGGTCTGCAACGAGTTAATAATGAATGAATTCTTTTTATGACACTTTCATGTATAAACGACTGGAAAATAAATCATCACCTGTCTCGTGTTTATTATGAAATTTCACCATTAATTTAATTAGTTCTTCGTCATTTACTAGTGAAGATAAGTGCGGTAAAGATTTACGGGCAAATTTTGTTAGCTGGCGTGGTAAAAGTCTTTATTCACAGCAGTGTGGGCGAATTTTTCTGTGCAAAATTACCATCAATATTGAGAAATGCTAAATCTAGCTTGTTGTGGTAATTATTGTGAAAAGTAAATGCACAGTTAAATGAAAAAAAGACCAGAAGCCCCAACAAGATTTAGGAGACTAAAATTCCGGATTAATGCAAAGTTCTTTCGAATCAAGATAGTTTCAATGCGAGTAGTAAACAATAGAAAATATGCAATCTGAAACATATCCACAAATCAGATTTATGAGTACTAGGTTTCTCATATAGTAATCAATTGCATGGTAATGTGAGTTTCGATTTCTCCGCAAATTGGCTTAAAAATTAGCGGAATATACAAGCTGTCTGTAAAAGGTCTTTACACACGCCTACCACATATTCCTTAGACCAAAATAAGCCGATTTAAGTAAACTTACCTTAGTCCAAAGTCGCTTAGTTTGGGCGCTATGCGGCCTTGAAGTTAAAATTTTGAAATCGTTAAAATTTTGAAATGATAAATCTTTAAAGATTTATCATGACCTATCATCTTTTGATGACAATTCAGGTATTTTAGATTTGACACTATTATTATTTAGCCATACGAAATTCATAGGCGACTAGATTACCTTGTCCTTGCTTTTATCGAACACACGACCATAGGCACTTTTTTTCGTTTTTCTCGAAAACGAATAAAAATAAAAAAAATGACAAGAGACAAAATTTGATCGTTTTTGAATACTCTATCGAATAACAATTATTTCGTGTCTCTACTACAAACAGCAAGGAAAATTATGTCTGTTTTCATAATGGTCATGCGTGTTTCATTCACTTTCGGTATTAGCATTTTCTTGAAATTTTCTAAAAACATTCGTCCAATAATACTAACTAACCATGCCAAATCTTATTAAAATCGCATAAGCCATTTTGAATTTATAATAAAAAAGCGATTTGAAAATTTTAACTTCAAGGCCGCATAGCGCCCAAACTAAGCGACTTTGGACTAAGGTAAGTTTAACTTAAATCGGCTTATTTTGGTCTAAGGAATATGTGGTAGGCGTGTGTAAAGACCTTTTACAGACACCTTGTATTTGTTATTGGATATGTACCACAGGAACATCTACATACACTGGTATGAAGATAAAGTTCTGTATCTTATTTGTGTTGATATAGATATACCAATGGAAAGATTTTCAGTGTGTGTGAAGTACTTTTTCCTGTGATACCCTGAATCTGGAATTTGCTTTCATATATCATGCATCAAATGTGATTGCAAATTTGATGACGAAGACACCGTGCAGACTTAACTTAAGAAGCAACAATTATATTTTGTAGGATATGCGTTAAATGGTTGCAATTTATGGAATGATATGTCAAAATTTTAAAAATTGATGGCTAGAACGACCGAAAATTCTGAAACACATTTGGAAAAATTTTCAATACAAAGTTGGAATTACGGTGATGGTGGAAAAATTTAAATAATGATATCAAAAATAAAAATCCTAAGAAGGAATATTATTGGTGGCTACATTATTCAATAGCAATCTGAAAAGTTGAAAGTTAAGTGCTACTAACAAAATGAAACTAGAAAAGCTTTCAACACAACGTAACAGACTAGACGTACACATTCTACAGTTTGTCTAAATTTAGAAGATTTAATTTAACGATAAACTTACATATAGACGAAAATATCTTTACAATCTTAATCACATCACACACTACACACACTTCGGGTACAATTTAGACGGCGACGTATCCATAAAAACTCGGTGAAGACAATAATCATCACTTATTTCACAAATTCCATTCCACTTTAAATGAATTCGCAGTTCGCTAATAAGTTTGATACTAAACGGAAACTTTCTGCCGTCCGATAAATTGAAATTGTTTCGTGTTCTACGAGTTGAAGGGTACGGTACGCTTTTACAGGAGAGAATCGTATAGATATGACGGCCGTATATTAGGGCCAACCTACAGGAGCGTAACCTAGGCACGAATAACCTATACAACAAACAACAATCTAACACGCCGCCTGAACTAGGAATGAATCAGTGCGCAATTCGAAGACAACAGGCCCTTAAAACAAACGCCTAACGTATTCGTGTGTAGTATAATGTTTAAAAGCTGTAAAACTTTGGCGAGAGCTTTCGCGTCAAAAGTAGAGGTTAACATGAAAATTCTCGGATATATATGCAGACACACCGAGGTTGAAATACAAGGGTTGTTGGCTTAGTCCCTAAGCTGATAATGTGACTTTCAAAATCCATTTTCATTCAAGGATTAAGTTTAGCACAAGTGTCATGTAAAAATAACTCAATCTCACAATAGACTAATTTAAAGTTTCAGCTGTAATTTTCGTTCAATCTTTGCAAATTTCAATTTCACATACAATGGCAAAAGTAATTGTGACCTTGTCTACCGTGCTTGCGTAATTGTGTGAATTATGCAGGACGTTTGCATTGATAAAGCAGCGTTTGGTGGGTATAATACGTAAATTGATCCAGAGGTATATACATATGTATACGGTTAGTATCTGCGTATGTAAATGTTTACAGGCATCGTTATAACAATTAAGGGATTATGGATATGGTGAACGTATGACGTTATAGAACGTAGCAGGATTTTTTTTATCCAATTATGTACTATTGTAATTTGAATGCATGTAGACAGCAAAATACAGATATTTCAGGAAACTTTGTTGAACACTTTAAATTGCACTTGTATCGTAAATCGGAATTGGAGCCTTGAAACGTTAGATTAGATTACTAGTGGGTCCCAATCGATTTCCAAACTTTTGCAGAAAGTTAGGATTTTCTGGGGGAGAAGGTTATGGCTCTAACATAGGCCGGTTACAACTACGTATATTCCAAGTGATTGTGCCTGTAGTTACCACCACCCAGTAGCACATAATGTATTCGCCATAAAATCGGCATATATTGAGGTAACACCTCAAGCATCGATGGTGCCAAAGTCTTTTCTTATTGAGGTCCAAAAGGGATTCTGGTTGCCTTAGTTTTGAAATTTTTCTCTAGTTTGAGATTTTTTGATCAGTCTCACTGCTGGAAATGAGTTCTTATGTATGTGGCTTTGCATATAACGATACATTTTCATAGCTCTGGTCCAATAAATCAGGAGCACGCACCTTTTTTGTAAGACCAACAGTCACGTTTTCTTCACATACCCCCGTGGCCTGGTACCCACATCAGAATAATTGTGTTTCTTCGTGCCAGAGCTTTGAGAGTGAACAGACAGTCTCAAGTTAGTTAGCTTCCACTTAAAGCTACGGGCCCAGAATCAGAAGTCTGTTGCTTAGGTTTCGGATAAATTCGTCATGGTCTAACTCAAAAATTTTGACCAGATTTTAGAAGTTCTACTAACATATGTCCAAAAACGTATGGATTTCCAAAATGTTGGGATTCCATTGCGAACAGATGCAAATTTATTTTTCAATTTTCCAATTGCTCTTGCATGTCATTGTGTGGGAGAGAAAAGGGCTGATACTCGCTGTAAAGTTCTCATTAGTGGTCTTTGTCTTTTAACAACAAATTAAATAGTTTTAATAGTTTTCGTTTTATCTATTTCAACAAAACCAGCCTATACATAGTTTAAGAAAGAAGAAATCCAAGCAAAAAACGCCTCATTATCTTTCCAATTCTTATACATCTGTATGATAAAAATAACTACAATTATGGGTTATTTTCGTTTGATGCATTGTTGAGTTGCAAGTAAAATAACCTAAGGGCGATGCAGTCATTGTGGAGTGGATAAGCACGTTATATAAGCAATTTGCCGTATACAACCACTCAATGACTCATCAGGCGCAACTGGGCCAGGTTTTATAAGTAACCTGACCTTGATATCAGAGACGGCTAACTGACTCTGATCTGATCTACCAGGTAAGCTGCCTTTCATATACGGGCTGGTTCATGTTTAGTAGTTGCGGCCATACATACATACATTGTTTACTTACTGTTGTGCTATCCCCTAACACAGACATTTACAGATTAAGTAAAATTACCACTAAAAGCCTCTCATTATTATAACGTTCTTGCAGCACACCATAATTTGTTGAAATATTTCAAGAAACTGCAAGAAGCTGCAAATGATTTAAAGCAGATTAGATACCTTATTCATTTCGCTCTAATTTTAGAACATCGTTCTACATTCATCTTTGCAAAAATATTTTAAAAATACATCAGCACTCTATATACATATGTAATGTTAAGTCACTGGTAAACAAGAAGGGAAACTCACTTTAAATATTTCGTTTTATCTCCTTGAAATTTTTGAATTGTGGAGACCTGGTTTTCGGCAGAAAAATGTCAAACTATTTTCAGACGTTTCTAAGGAACTGTATATCAATTGTAATTAGCTGATATGGTGTTAGGATTAATTAAGTTGAAACTACATTATGTGCTATTATAGAAGGTTTAGAAAATACTTGCATTATAGAGACATTCATAGATTTGTTTTATTTTAATCGCGTGGAAATAGTAGTTCCAAAAGAAAATACATACTCTTCCTCTTTTTCCTTTTTTCTACTGCAAATGGTGTACTTGCAAAAAAAGTAATACTACACAATAAGCAGCAATTAAATTTAACTCATCTGAACTCGACGTAACAGAAACAGGAGAGAAAAGATAACCACAGATTGAGACAAACCTTACGAGGTCTGATAAGGCACGATAAGACCATTACAAAAGGCAAAAAAGTGCTGTGGAGAAATAGAAGATATCAGACATCAGAACCACAGAGCTTCTTTCTGACGTCTGAAATTACATATTTCTACTTTCGAGGGAGCAGCGAACTAAGTTCTTGAGTAACAAGAGTAGCGAGCCAAGCTTTGGCTTGTTAAATGGTAAATGTTTCCAAAAGTAAGTGGGCTTCCCCAGAAGGAATCTAATCTTTTTGAGTATGACACAAGAAGGTATTAAATTAAATACCATCCCCTTTTTGCATGCTAAAAGCCTGATGGGCACTACATTATGTTCCCATGAAATGGAAGGAGCCAAACGTATGGAGAAAACTAAACTGGACAACGATTTTCGAGGAAATACATTTTAGTACTTTAGAAAAAGTAAGAAATATATATATACCTCATCGTAACATTGTTGACATCTTCTTTGTCGATATCAGAACCTTTTAGATACGCAAAAATTTTTTCACATAATCTTGGAGTTAATCCAGGGTCATCATTGAATCCCATCATGGTGTGGGTCTTCCCCGATGAGCTTTGCCCGTACGCTAAAATACACGAGTGGAACTTCTTTCTGACAGCATCTCCTACCACGTTATCTATTATATTAAAAACCTGTAATTGCAAAAATTGAGTAATTAGTATTGCAATAAACGTTTCCATAGCGTGTTAAGACTCATTGTAAAATAAGAACAATAATTTGGGACTGATCCAATTGAGTAAACGTATACCTACGCGATATTTACCTACTAATCTAACCAAAACAAACAAAACCTCAAGCTATTATATATTGCATTATTTCTGGCACAGAACTTTGTTGGCTTCTCTCATCTTACCGATGTTCTATTTCTAAGTAGTTCACTCGTCATCCGATTCTAACAAACATAAATATACTGTTCTTTTTTAAGAAAAAGAATATCCAGAAATAATCCGCATCGAATCGTTTTGGTAATAATTAACGTTCTAATTCTACCGTGGTAGACATACATACAGATGTATATACTTACATCTTGCTGCGTCGATGTTGAATCGAAACAATAGTCGAAGGAAAATCTTCGTATGCGTTCTCTGCTGTCACCAGCGTAATACTCGGGCACCTGTAATTTAAATTTAGATCAAAGTAGCGGACCGATACATACATACGATATTATATTACGTGTCAGAATTATGAACACTTGGCCTTAGGATCATAGGATGCGATAGCCATCGCCAAAATTGTATGGTTCATTTCAAATTATAAAAGATAAATTACATTCACATCCTTCAGGCAAGGTGTGTACATGAAACACTGAGTTTTGAAGAGTAACATCCAAATTATTTCAGCATAAATTTGTCATAGCATAGGTGTGATTATCTTTCAAGGCTGTTCGGGAGTAACAGTTATGGAAATTAACTGGGACACTTCCGGGGATTTCTAGTACTATTGTAGCATGTGTTTTGGTAGTAATTGATGTCCCCTAATACGAGGAGAAGTCAATAAGTAGGTCCCAAAATGCGACTATAAAAATAATTAGAGAAGTAGTTAGCCAAAAAAAAGTTTTATTTTTCAACCAAGTCTCCATCTACATTACTACATCCCATCGCTTTATCAATGCCCCAACGCATGTTGCATAAAAGTGTTTAGGCTGGCGTCTGAACCACGTGCTACCTCTTGTTGAACATCGTTCACCCTCAAAATGTATGTTCCCAACATGCTTTTTGAGTGAACCGAACAGATGATAGTCGGTTGGGGCTAGATAGGGACTGTAAGCCAGGTGCTCAAGACGTTCCCATCTAATTCTGCAATTCTCACCTTGGTCGTGGGCAGTGGGCCGAATGGGAACCGGCATTATTGTGGATGCTGCAATATTCCTCTCGTCAATAGGCGTGGACGTTTTCGTCGAATTGTGTTCCAAAACAACAACAACAACAAAACTACAGTATGAGTCAGCAGGCATGTTCTCATTTCTGTTCTGGAAATGGGCTAGGAGTACTCCTTGAGAATCTCAGACCCTTACCAGCTGGGGGCATAACCTTGAATTTCTTTGTTGACGCCGAAGAAGCACGTTTTCGTTGCATTGAAGCACGCTTTGTTTTGGATTGGTAGTGGTGCACCCCTGACTCATCACCAGTAACAATCCTGTTAAGCATGTTCTCCCCTTCCACTGTGTATCGAGAGAGCTGTTGCAAGGTCAAGCCCATTCGAATTCTTCTGTGTTCCTCGGTCAGTTGTCTAGGTACCCACCGTGAGTAAACTTTTTGGAAATTCAAACGATCGTGCATCAGTTCGTAGACTAACCCATAAGAACACCCTATTGCAGTTTCTATACTGTTTATTATTACCCGCCTGTCATGTCAGTTCGAATCATCTCTTCCACCCGTCGAATTGTTGTATCTGAACGGGGTGGCCCCTTCGCTGCTCGTCAACAACTTTTGAGCGTCCTTGAGAGAATTTCCTGACCCAGTTATATACTTAACTGAGCGAAGTTTTCTATAACAAGTTCCAATAAATGCGGTTCGATTTCAGTAATTGCACGTGTGAAGTTCTCCTTTATTTCTGGAATCGTAGTAGGTTCGTTGACATAGACTTTGCCCTTCAAATAACCCCAGAGGAAAAAGGCTGGTGAGGTTAGATCACAAGAGCTCGCTGGCCAATTAATGTTGCTCCTCTGAGAGATAACATGACTAGGAAATTTGGTTTGAAGTAAAGTAGCTGTTTCTTGTGCGGTGTGACATGTGACTCCATCTTGTTGAAACCACACATCATCTAAGTTCAAATCATTAATTTCATGGAAGAAAAAGTTGTTTACCATCTCCCGATAGTGCATATTGTTGACTATAACACCGTCACAAGCTTCGTCTTCAAAAAAGTACGGACCAATGATTTCTACGGGCACAGTGCATTTTGCTGGATGCACTGGTTTTTCTTGAATAGAATGTGGATTTTCACTACCCCAAATGCGACAATTTTGGCGATTCACATACTCTTCCAAATGAAAATGGGACTTATCGCTCCATATGATATTTTTGAAAAAATCAACATCCACTTCTTTATTTTGGGTAAGCCAGTTCGGAAATGCACGGCGTTTCTGTTGGTCCGCTGGTTTAAGTTCTTGGATCACTTGAATTTTATACGCCTTTAATTGCAGGTCTTTTTTTTTAAATTCGTTGAGTAGTGCCATATGAAAGATGCAGTTGCTGTGAACGGTGACGGATTGACGTGCTTGGTTCTTTTTGTACACTATCCCGTATGCGAGCAATATTTTCATCTGAACCACCTCTGCGTTGCTAGCGAACTCATGTTGTATTAATAATCATACCACTTGTTTCAATTTTTTTGCAGTAGATGACGAATTGCACGCTTACTTGGAACATTTTTGCGTCCAAACAGTAGTCGAACTTTTCTTCGTAATCGAAACAGATCGTATGTTTTCATAAGAAACTTGCACAATATTTGCGCGATGTTGCACTGTATACGGCGCCATGATGAATTTGCCATGTGTTTACATACTAACTGTCTGTCAAAGGGCAGACTTCCAATTTCCATCGAACCAAAATGGCGCGCAATTCAAATCCTAAAGCCCAATTCGGATCACTCTGTATAACCTTACTATTCCCATGTATTCAATGTTTACGTATGCAAGCTGCCTTTCCCTCCTCACATGTCGCCCGATGACAAGTCGTATAATTAGAAATACCCCAACGTCTAATAGAGTCCTTGACATTATCATTGCAACTTCTGTGCTAATAATTGTTTCAATGAAATAATTTATGCACTACAACTGGGGCCTGAATAAATGCACCCTAAATCATTATATGTATATACCAACTAATTATAACATGAAATGAACTATACTCTCAAAATGCATCAAAATATGAGCATGAACAGTTGGCTTCATACAAAATCGTTCCGTGCGATAGCGCGGTTCATTGTAGCACCGACAACATTGCCGTTATTATTAAAACGACTCACAATTATACGTATACCGGGTGGTGGCTAATAATATTACGGAATGCCTGAAATGTTGCTTATTTGTGAGATGCGTGCTGCTTTGGCGGCGAGGCGTGTTTGTTTATTTTTCGAAACTCACTCACGAGGCGGTATGTGAAGTATTCTGGAAGTTTTTTGTGGAATTGAGATGCTACGGGACACGAGACGCGATGTCCGTCTAATAGTTGCGTTCTAACTCATGTAAACATGCGCTATAACTACACTTGAAACAAAGCGCCCACATTGGTCAGTTAGGAGAATCGGTGATATACACTGCAAGGCAAGCATTGTTTTAGTAATCCGGAATTTTCTAGAATGAGACGCACTCTGGAAACGACGATAATACCAAAGTTAACGTAAACCATAATTATTATAAACACGGAATCTTCACGTGCCGTTAATCATCCTAGAAAGGTAAATGATGAGCTGACAACGGAAACAATGTTGGTATGTTAGATAAAGAGAAGTACAAAGAAACAGAGTTGATTAGAAACGCCAATAATGCTAAACAGAGACTACATGCTTCAAATCCTTTTTTGAGGATTTTCGCAGTAGATGCACCACTGAAGGTTTCCAACTGGTTGATCAGTGAGTTTATTCTATTTTTCTACCTTTCCTTGCGAAAATGATTTCCGTTTTCAGCAATTGTAGGATAGATTTAGGCCTACCAGCTGAAATTGGTCTAACGATAATATTACTGCAGGAGTATAAGAATGATTTGTAATGGTTCCTCCATATGTAATGATCCGTCATGATATAATGGTCCATCATAATATCAAAATCTCCCAGAATCCAGGGTGCCTATATCATGATGGTTTACGAAATGAAGGGAAAATCGTTAAAGAAGATGAAAGAACAAAGTCAGTGAGGAAGACGGAAATATATTAATTCCTGGCACATCAGTTAGGTCAACTATCACTGATAAAGCTAGATAATAACTGTTCTCAGAAATAATCGTCTTTTGTGGAAACTAAAACATCACTACTGGTCCCATAATGATGAAACCTAGACTCTGGTTATCAACACTTATCAATTTGCACAAATTAAGATAGAAGCTTTCTTTGTCGCACCATCAGCAAGTATTCGTGGCGGAGGAGTTCCATATAGTAACGTGTAAAGTTGTTAACAGTGCCAAACATATGCCACCAAACTTTGGATTGAGAGTCGCTATATAGCGCACTCCAAAATGTTCGTATTGAAAATATAGGCAATTGACTTAGCTCAGAAAACTTTTTTATAAATGTTACATAATGATCTCCATATCTATCACTATAAAATGCAAATTGTTCAAGCGCTTAAGCCAATAGTTCAGCCTCGTCACCAAAAAATGTTACAATAAAATGTTCGTAATTTATGGATGTCTTATGAACAGCATTACAATTTATCTAGCTATGCGAATAAGGAGCACAGTTGTTATTGATGTTTGGAAAAGTGAAAATCATTTCGCCAAAAACCATTACTTAATGCGATAGTTTGCAGTAGGCTGTACGGGAATTATTGAGCCCTACTTTGTTGAAAATGCTTAAACAGTCAATTCTGCCCGATATGCTGAAGCATGATGAAGCAGTTTCTTACTCAGCAATTGAACTTGCTAGAATACATTTGGTTAATTTTGAGCATTCGAATGATGAGGTAGTCAATATCACAGCAGTTTCTGTGCTTTGAGTGCTTGTAGAATACAGCGATGGCTAATGAGTATACCAGTTAATGTTATATGGAGGTTGATTCAACGATTACCTCCCACTAGAAATCTTTGTCCACCGATGTTCAATATGATCCGTAACGGCACAACTAGGAACTATGTACCTACAACATCGGGAACGCTAGAGTGGCAACGTTTAGTGCAGCATGCTAGAGCTCTTAAGTGGCAGATTTTTTAATTAATATTTGGTACCATTTAGATGAAATATATCCAGATTGATTGATAATAGAAGGGCCAGGCGTCTTTTGCTATACATCCAGAAGATTCAACATCTCCTGCTACCACGGTCCACCTTATACATAAGTATATCCCTAAAGAATTACTAATATTGTTGGGTATATTTTGTTATTGGTGCAAACTGTAGGGATTTCTCCTTTCTAATTCTTACGAGTCCTTGGTGTTTCCCTTGGATATGTGTTCATTGAGTTCCCTGTATGACTATTCTTTGTGTTGTGTAGAGCTGTTAAAACTGTATTTACTATAGAAAATGTTCCCTTTATTAAACGACAATCGATTCAATCTTTTGATGGAAATTTCTTAAACTCTTTCACATGGAATTCAGCATTTTTCCTCAATTCTTGGAACACTGTGACATCAACATCAATTTGGTCTTTATTGTTTTTGCAGTTTCTCTTCTTGCAATTATATACTGCTTTATGATTTACACAGAATGCCCTCAAAACCTAGACGTTCTCATATTTTTGACGGATTTTTGAGGTTTTTACAATGTTAGACATTTCTACAACTGTAACATGGTAAAAAAAAACTCAAAAATTCGAAAAATAGGGATTACGGATTATCAGTAGTCAATTGAAATTATCTCAAATAGTCTCAATACACAAAAAGGGCGAGAAAGATGATACGAATAATTACCACCTGCAGCTTTAATACCGACATTCTCAAATATAGGTACTTGAAGTGGCTTTAGAAAATAGGTTATTAAAATTCTTCGAGGTAAATGATGTGCTAGATAAAATTCAATCATACAATCATACATACAGAAAAGGAAGAAGTACACGATCTGCTACAATAAGTTACAAGAGCAAATGTTGTGAGATGCAAAAACGAGGAAGGCACTCTACATGATGCTCGGATTTCATTGGCCGATGGTATGAATGCTTCACAAAAAGTTAGACACTAGTACTTACCATGAAAAAAGTACAGGAAGATGAACCACAAGTATCATATCCAAGAAACGATAAAGAACTTACCAAAAGCCACTTATTCTGTATAAGAAGCATGAAGGAAGTAGGTACACACCAGGCTAGACAAGTTAAAGCCCTCCTCTTACAAAATGTTATATATTCATTGAATGAAATTATTAACCTAAAATGTTGAAATTTTAAAATGTTTGTTTGTTTCTCCTACAATGCTTGTACATATTTGTATTTATTTAAAATTGTTGCCTCGGCTATATGCAACATATTTCCATACCCATCTGTGGAGGTAAATGACAAATAAAAATTATGTATCTATTAGCCACTCGGACCGTGGAAACCTTCGATGGCATTGATCCTACCGATGTGTCAATATTAAATGCGTCGTAAACAGAATAGAGAATACGCAGCAGCGTACTAAAATTAACCCATGTTACTTTTATATTGCGTTCTTGTCCTCAATATCTCAACATAAAAATTTAAAATATTTGCGAATTTAAACAGTCAGTTTATTTGCACTAAACAAGGGCCCTAACTCTTATCATCATTTAAAAATGTAATACCTTATGCATTGAAATATGTTTCATTATTTCCAAATAGTAGTGCGACCACTTTCGAAGTATTTCATCCTAGTTTAATTGCAACATTTTACTATAATATATCGTTGTTGTCTTAAGAATTAATTCCCATCTAAGAATAGTATAATTCGCATAACTGAAGATATATCAAAGCAAAGTAGTATACACAAATTCGGCCTGTACATTTGTTGCCTCTCCCTGTTACATTAGTCGCCTAGTCGCGTCGTTAGTGCTTTAATGTCTCCTTATTAAATTTAATAGGCGGGATCGCGCTACCGGATTTATTTTCGTAGAGCGAAACAAGTGAATCACGCCTGTCACTTGTCATTGGAACAAATGTTAAACTACGTGTATTTATTAGTGGCACGGTATGTAGGAAGCATGTCACCTGGACGAGTTGCAATCAAACTGATTCGCAATGATGCAGTTTTATTATTAACCTAACGTGCCTAGGTTGTATTATCTCTAATGTTGCATTAATAACTCATACGAGATCTAAAGTTATCAAAAAACTTTTCTTTAAAAATGTATAGATTTGATTAATTTGTTTTAAAAGTACGTTTAACAACGGTTCCTGAAACAGAATGGCCATTTGTTATAGTATTGATATCTTACCTTCAAATTTGTAACAGCAACCACATTCTCTCTCACATCAACAATTGGAATGGACTTTACGATCTTCTCTCTGAAAAAAGAACAAAGCTTTTAAAACAGCAACCTTTTCTATCCAATGGTGTATCTTACTGCATAATAATTATAATTTTGTATTAGTTCTTAGGCTTGTTTTTCCGACTTATCATTTCTTTTGTCCAACATCATATACAGTGCACATATGTTGTTTTTGGTGGCGGCGCTAGTTGCAGCGGTGTTTTAAGCTGCTTATTACAATTTCTTGTCTTTATATTATGATATGCATAACAGTCTTTTCAAACTTCATATACTCGTATAAATAACTGAGCCAATGGAGACATTTTGAGTTTTCGGTTTGAAGCTAACATTGATCTTATAATTCTATTTTGAGACGCAATACTTTATGAGCGTTTGGGTAGAGCTCCTGAAGGTGATGTTATTGCGCTAACGCGACTGCACATATGCGTATAATTCTGTGTGCATTTTTTACAGCACCGAAGCTGTTCATGTGTAACATTAATGGTAAGCCGAAAAACTTAACGGTATTTGACACGAAAATAATTACTATTTCTGGTAAACTATGCATGGAAAGCATAGCATTAAAAACGTATGTAAAGGTGTCCCAATAGGAATTTGGTGATTTAAATTCCAAGTAAAATGCGTAGTATTTAGAAATTCAACGATTTATTAACGTAAACATAAAATAGAAACCCTAAAATTATATGTGGAACAAGATATCGGATAAATGTCCATCATGACTTCTATTGCACACAGCGATTCTTTTTTTTTAATGTTCAATGACTTTATCACACATATGCAAGTTAATCTCGCCAATAGCCGCACGAATGTTATTTTTTAATTCATCAATTGTCTGTGGATTATTTGTGTAGACTTGATCCTTAAGGAAACCCCAAAGGAAAAAGTCCATCGGTGTTATGTCGCAGGATCTTGCAGGCCAATTCACGTCACCATTACGAGAAATTACACGGCAAGGGAATTTCTCCTGCAGTAAATTTAGAGGGAAATTTCCCTGGCAGTTTGACAAGTGGCCTCATCTTGTTGAAAGTAAAGATTGTTGAGGTCCATATCTTCCAAACGAGGCCATAGAAAGTTATTCAACATCTGTCGATAGCGCTCTCCATTGACAGTTTCTGCTTCTCCATTATTATTCTCAAAAAAGTAAGGTCCAAGAACACCATTGGCCGAGAAACCGCACCATACAGTGACACGTATTGAATGCATGGGTTTTTCAATAATCTCTCGAGGATTTTCACGCCCCCAAATGCGGCAGTTTTGTTTATTTACATAACCCTCTAAGTGAAAATGGGCTTCGTCACTGAATATGATTCGCTTACAGAATTCGTCATCAAATTCATTTTGCTCCAAAATCCAATTGGCAAAGATACGGCGGTGGTGATGGTCCCTGGGCTTCAATTCCTGTGTTAACTGTATCTTGTATGCGTGTAGCCGAAGGTCTTTTGTTAAAATTCGTTGCAGAGATGATCTCGAGATGGCCAATTGTTGTGACCGATGACGAATTGAAGTTTTTGGACTTTCGGCAACACTTTCATTCACCCTAGCGATATTTTTAACTGACCGAACGTTACGAGGACGTAGTGGTGTCTTTACATCGAGAACAGAACCAGTTTGTTCAAATTTTACCATTAAATTGCCGTATTGCTGGGAATATGATTCCGATGAAAAACAACGCGTAGTCGACAATTCTGTTCGTAATGGAACGACCATTTTCATAATAAATTTGAACAATTTGGATACGTTCTTCAGTCGTGAAACGTTGCATAATGACTTTTACAAGTTTTTAGATGACGTATACCAAATATTAGGTTGCTAAGGTACCTTATTTGAAAATAATGTGAAATTTAAATCCCTAAGTTCAGTTGGGACACCTTTTAGTTCGTCATCTCTATACCAGCCAATTATGGAGCCAATGAATGTGTTTATTATAGTTAGTACGTGATCATCCGTTAAACTCAATTTAACACAACTTACATGATCATCAACAGCATTTTATGACAGCTCATGACTCTAGGTTCAACTGAATATCCAAAATAGTATTGGCCTTAAGATAGACGACGGAGGAACGGCGCAGCAATTTCCCGATTAACAATAGCATGCAGTTGCAAGAACATCTACAATGTCGAAGTTTATCGAAGTACAGTTTTTAAGGTGTTGCAGATTGCGTGACTGGAAGCCTACATCCGGAAATAAAACCAAATTGTCTTGTTCATGTTTGGGTTTGTTACTGGGACAGTGCAATACATCTATTTTCTACTGCAAAATGTGCTTCAAGATAAAAGATTAATTTCTGCTGTATATTTTGTTGCTTATTATTATTATTTTAGTTCGCTTGAGGTATAAGTTGGCACTGATACAGACGAATCTACAGTTTCTGTTGGGGCTTTGCATGGATAACTTGTTTAATAAACAGCTTTAATTTAGTTCTGTAAGTTTTGTAAGGTAGGAGTTTCTGTGGATGTTGATTTTGAAGTAATCGGGTCAACAATAAAACAGTTTGAAATGACGACCACCTTGATCACTGCATTAAGTTTGGCAAAATGAGGTTTTTGTAGAAATTAATTTCAACAAAAACATTTAAACTCGGAGCAAGTTTGATCAAATTTGGGCAGAGAAATTACATATAATTCTACATTTTGGAAACTATCTGATAAAATTTAAAAGCCTCACAATAGCTGCCATTTTTTTCAAAACTGATCGAATTTACAGCATTAGAAATGATTGATTAATCGATAATTTCTTAGAGAGTTATGAAAATTGAGGGATTGCKCGGTAAGATTATGATTGGCATGACAACATGAAATTATATTCATTAGMAACTTATCGAGGTGTGAACTATGAGTGAATTTTCTAATACGAAATAGTTCACTTAATCATGAATCATCAATAAATAAGGCCACCATTAACTGCAAACTGCAATTAACTAGCCAGTGATTTAACAGAAAACTTTCAAATGCAAATGCGTTCCTGCAATTTTATTTGAAGACTAATTTTTCAATATTGATTAAGAAGACACGCAATATAAAAGAAAACTGAAAATCTACTAAATCAAAATTTGAATTGTTTGGAACTAACAAAAGATAAAGTACTAAAGAAGAAGAGAAGAAAGTATATCGATGAATATTAAAAAAAAATAGTGGAAGAATGGTGAATTTTGTCCCGCAACAAGTTAATGACCCTAGACATACATCGATAATTGGTTGGAGATATGAGTA
The DNA here is from genome assembly GCA_004785975.1 of Popillia japonica. Taxonomy (NCBI): domain Eukaryota; kingdom Metazoa; phylum Arthropoda; class Insecta; order Coleoptera; family Scarabaeidae; genus Popillia; species Popillia japonica. The sequence goes on along the minus strand of SMLS01070529.1, from coordinate 15,577 downwards.
AGGCTGATGGATTTCATAGCAGATAAATGCGATTTTTTTTCATTAAAGTCGAAACTTTATGATGTATGAAACTCAACAATTTAGGCCGAGAAGACGGAGTTGCATTCTACTGGGTACCAGGACACATTGGAATCAGTGGCAACGAGAAAGCTAATATATTGGCAAAGAAGGTTGTCACAACAATTTTTAGTGGAACCGGAACCAATTTGCAAAATAAGGATGGCCACCTATAAGAGAGAACTCAAGGACAGAGAGGAGAAGCTAAGAAGAACTCTTTGGGAGAATCTTCCTCGTCTGAGACAATCTATGGCAGTTCTTGAAAACTTCAATAAGCAAAGATAGACCATGCTAGTAAGTAGGAAGAAACTACGTACATTTGTGGGTTTTCTCATAGTGCACTGCCACTTTGGCGGACACATGATAAGAATAGGCTTCAAATACAATAGCAACTGGAGGTTTTGCGAGGGGGAAAACATCTGATATCCAACTGTACGGCTATTGCAGCAATTCGCGTCAGTTATTTCGGCAAAGCTGTCACTGACGAGGGAGAAATACCCTACTTGAAATCATCACAACTATTACAGTTTATAAAAATCTTTAGACTGGATAGGGCATGGGGACATAGCTGCAGGCAAATGCTAAGGACTTATAGCTCATGTAAAGGCGCATAGTATATCATCAGTAGATCACTTCTAAGTCTAATAAAACTTCAATTAACGAGGAAAAGCAAGTTCTCATTTACAAATAGTGTTTATTTTTTGGTGAAGAATTATTTCCTTATAATACGCGCACAGTTGAAAATACAATGCTAATTATCTATAAGTAATAATGAGATTATTCTGTATAAAAATTAAAAATATTTAACTGTCCGTCAACTGAGTATAATTCTTGTCATCCGTCACGAGAATTCTAATTTCTTACCCCGTAAATTAATTCAATTTATGTCAGTGTTATTCAATTTCTACATTAATAAATCACCGTTAACGTCATTGGTGTCTGTCGAGAAAGGGGAATGTAACAAGAAGGTAAAAGTAGTAGACAGTGTTTAGAGACTAAACCGATTCACCAGCATACCAGTAGTAGCCGTGGTTGATGGAAAACAAGCCGAAATAGAAACAGATGAAGAAGAGGAGGAAAGGCTCTTTCGCGTAGGTACCTACTGCAATCCAAAAATAACGCACATCCGTTTTAAAATTGGTGGCATTCGGTGGGAGACGCCTCAAAACCTGAAAGTTCACCATTACTACACCGACGAGAAATATCTTCCTTTAATGAATGAATGCAGAAAATTTGGATCTAATAATCTGTCAACGTATGGGCAATATAAATTCAAACCCATTTCATAAATAATTAATTAATTTTAAATGTCAATAAAGACGGTAATATACACACGAATGTAAACAATTCTGCAACATCTACTATAAAACCACATTCTATTGCTTCAGGAATTTAAACATGTTTAACTATTTTAGGTTGAACAATAAAAACCAAATGTTCTCTATCAATTTAGAACAGGCAATAGGCAAAACAGACTACAAATCGAAGACAAGATATAATAACAACGATATTTCATCGCTAAATGGTTTATTTATGGAAGCCTAGCTCTCTAAACACGAATACAAACATACAAATACACAGTTTCGTTAATATGCCTACATACATACATCCACATATGAGATTGGATATTTTTAAAATTTAGGAATCTCGTAACGTTACTAGCACCTAAACATGAATACATACTACGTTTGTTGTTTGTATGTTTGAATTACATATCATTAGTCTAATTTGAGATTTTAATTGAAATATCGTAGAGTTTTTGTCAAACGACGTATATCAATTTTTTTGTGAATTGTTCAGTAGTGTCTAGCAATTCACCGTAGAAGAACAACGTGTGCAAATCATAACATTTTCTTTTCAAAGTTATTGCTTGTGACATATTCCACGCTTTATATGATTTTTCTTATCCACAAACATTCTATCCTATATTCAAGTCTTGCTGACAAATTTGAGTCTCTCAGTTTGATAAATTATCAACTAACTTCCGTAGGTTATGGCAGTTGTTATAATTGGGGGATTCTAGATCAATTTGCATAATTGATTGGTTCCTTCAAGACGACTTGACACCGTGAGGAGTGCATATTAATTAGATTATATTCTCAATGATCTTGAAGATGTTCCTGACTGATCAACCACGAACGTATTGAAGGAAGCAATAACCAATCATTTATGCAAATTGGTCTAGAACCCTCCAATCATAAATACTTATCGGAAAGTAAGTATGTAAGAATGAGAATTTATGTTTGAGGGTGATGTTGCATTGCGACCTAGCTCTCCATCCAGTCTAATATGTGATAGTTTCAAGGAGAGTATTTCTCTCTCGTGTATTACGGATTTTTCCAAAACCTGCTGTCGCTATTATGTCTGAAACATATCTTTGCCATGTGGTCCAGAGATAGCAGTGCCCTGTGAGAAAACCCACAAGGACAGATAGTTTGTTTCCACTTAATTCTAGCATGGTCTTTGCTTTTTGCTTATTACAATTTTCAAGGAATATCTTAAGGTGGCTCAAACCAGGAAGATTCTTCCAAATGTATGCTCTAAAGTGTCTCCTCTCTGTCTTTGAGCTCTTTTTTATAGGTGCTCATCCCTATTCCGCAGAACGGTATCGGTCCGACAAACGATCTTGTGGTGGCTTTCTTTGCTAATAGATTAGCATTCTTGTTGCCTGAGATTCCACTATAGCCTGGTAGCCAGCATAATGCAACTCTGTTTTCTCTGCCTTGGTTGTTTAGTTTTCCTAAGCATTCCCAAACTAATTTCGATCTAATGGTGTTAGAACTCAGGGCCATTATGGCAGATTCAGTTAAGCATATTTTCCAATGTAATTGATCAAAATGTAGGGACTATTGAAAACATCGCGTTTTCATGAACGGAATACCCAAAGGACAATTAAGCTATTTACAGATTCTTAGTCAAAAAAGGGCAACCCCATTGTTTACTTCAACTTAGAAATTGTTTCTTAATTTTTTTTTTATTTTGTCAAAAATTTGAATGTGGATTATTTACAAAATCATTAACCAATCAAAAATCAATCAGAAGATGGTAAATAATTAAGTTTTAGCAAGTTTTAATAAGAGTGTATGTGAATTTAAAAGCATCTACACTTCGCTCGTACTTTAGCTGTAAAGGACCAGAAAATTGTTGAATAATGATTACCTTCTACAACACATGTATGTAGTTACGCAATTTTTTTATCAATTCCTGGAGGCGGACGCTTTCTTTTGTCACTATTTTTCTAATTAAAGAAATCTATGAATATAATTAGACTTCAAATCTGTATATTCTTTTGTCGGTATTTGGAGATTTGGTTCAAAATCTTTTTAAAAACTGGCTATCGAAGATTTTTCTTCCAAATAGAATAATAATAATGTTCATTTAATTGATTCGTGGAGTGTAATACCAGCTTACCGAAACTGGTGGCAGCAGATGAAAGATTTCAAATATGTATATTATATATATCATAAAAACAGCTGTTGTACAGTTTATAGAAAGAATGTTGTCACCACTTTTTTTATACAACCTTTAGCCTCCAAGTGGGGCGTGGCTGCTATTTTTTTCCGAATGGTACACAAATCAATTTATATGAATTTTATCAATTTTCCGTTTGTTATGCACTAGCGTTGACTAAGTAAAAGCGACTTTTTTCTGATAATAAGCGAAAAGAAACTATTTAGGAAATGGGAATACATATTTGGCAACCCGATCCTAATATTGAAGTTTTTTGCCAGGATAGATTGCGTTATAATGGTGAGATCATTGGTCCGCAATCTATAGAGGATAACCCAAAATTTGTAAGAGTTCTATAGGCAGACAGAAGACAGAAAACAGTACAGAAAATTGATTGTGTTAAGAGATTGAAAGAAAATTATCGAACATATCAATTGGAGACTTTACAATTATACAATTAAAAGCTTAATAGTGAGGATGCAATAAAAAACGCATTTTAGGATACAAATTTGAATATGTTTCAAAAAGAGGCGATCCTTTAGGGCTATCAAATCCTACACCATCAGTTCATTTGTCATATGTTAAGTGATCCTGCAAACGATCATTTTTTTTGCGCTTGCTTAAATGTTTTCAGACTTGATCGGTATGTGTAATTGACTTTTACAGTTTGCCCTTCGGGAAACGTAGAAAAATGATCCTGCAAAGAAACATGCTAAAAGTAGTAGTACTGGACAAGATCAAAACGTTCCTACAAGTTATATCAAATCCAATCTTTAATTTTCTGTGCCATTTAAATGGTATTGGTGAATTTCTGGAAGGCGAAATTATAACAGAAATGAATTGGTCGAAAAATTTTTGATCTCTCTGATCAAGAAATTTGCATCGATTTAGTCGTTCAGTATATTATATAAAAAATGGACAAGTATGGTGTAAAGCTTTTTAGGCTTTGCTGCGATTAACGTAAAGACAACATTGGATAACCGTTGTTAGGGTATAGTCCACCAGCTTGGATTTAGCTAATATTCTACAAGACAGCTAGACTCACCTTCCGAACGCTTTGAAGTTCGTTGATACGTAAAAATCCGAAGACAATTAGAGGAAATAAGTTACGTACAGGAAAAGCGTACGTTCAAGAAAACTGCAGCAATACAGGCTCGAAAAAAGAACTAAAATGATAAAAATTGCCGTCGGAGTAATTTCAAAGACAGCGTTTTGTGTAAAGAACTTGGGTGGAAATGCGTATTAGCTTTCAATTGTCAAAACAAACAATGAATATATTTAAGCATATTTAAGCTAATAGAATATACTTACCTTTCTGATAATGGCCTAACTCTAACAGCCACATTTAGATGCGTCATGTTATTGTAACAAGTGAAACCAAATTCGGTATATTTACGAATTTCTGTTTAAATATCTCGATACTCGCGCACTACAGAAACTAAAACCGAAATAAACGAGACTGCGTTTCTTTCACTAAAAACTACAATATGAAACGAATTAAAATTAGTCCGTTTTAAACCCCGCCGTTATATTCCTCTCCCTGCATCGTCTCGTGAATGTTAGACTCTCAAAACTGAACGATCGGAGGGCGCCGGCCGTCAGGATCTCCTCTCTCCTGATGCAGTTTGATCTAAATTTGTATTTCGAGTCCATGTCTTCGCGTTAATTACAACTCCCTAAACTCTCTTCTCCAGCACGTATCCTGTCGTCGTATTATGTTGTAGAAGTAATAACGTTCAGTGTTCAGTTCAATGTATGAACGCATATGCATATCATATACGAGCGGAAATGTACCGACAACCTACAGCAAATAACTATACAAGTTAATATGGCAATTATAATACGGTCATCTTTATTAGTACGTGTTGATCTCTTTCTTCAGTATAATTTCGTCATATTTAACGGTTGACATTGCACTTGTAAATTGAAAACAGTGATGGTGGAATGTTTAGCTTAAGCGGACGTCGTTTTTCTTATTTTCAGGGTTGGAAGTGGGAACGCGTTTAGTGCTACTTTATGTTGTATATGTCGAGACTATCACGTCACGCACTGCTATAAATGATATAGTCGACTAGTAGGGCTATTTATTTCTAAATTCTCGCACTGTTTAAGTATGGATTTTAATAGAAATTCAAGTTAATGGAGAAGGGAAATCGTACACAGTGTTCATAAAAGTGTTTCCGGATCAGTTATTTTAGTTAACTCATCTTTGACAATTCAATTTTTGTTTCCTTAAATACTTTTATTTTATCGATCGATCAAAGTAATTTTTGGTGTTCAGCACACCGGAATGTATCTGATATATGCTCTCCAGGATAGCCTATCTTCTTCAGCGATGAAGGGCTGTGGGAACAACGCATAGAGGCTCATTTCTATAACTTATCCACTGATCAGGTTCACACCAGCGCGTATTACTACGGCAACACCGCAGCACACCTGACAGAGGAAAACTTTCCAAACTGCTTGACTCGAAATGTACTTTAGCAGAGGTACGGAGAAGGATTGATGCACAATCTAGCCATCTTATAGATTAATCTGTGATGCCACACCGAGTCAAGTGTTTGGGCAAAGTTCCTTGTAGTGCCTCAGCTTTTAATATATTATACCCCTTATATGAGCTGCAAGAGGCTAGGATTTTCCTGTACGTATACATTATACCATCTAGCCTAAGAGCTTTTATGAACTGCGATAGTTGTGATGGTTTCACCTTTGCTGAGGAGCTTGATACGGATTTCTGTGATTGCAGTGTAGTTGCACACAGAACCTGGAGTCGCTATTCCATCCTTGCCATGTGTTTTCCAAGGTGACAATGCCTTGTAAGAAAACTTGTGAGACACGTGGGTTGTTTCTGCTTAGTTCTAGCGTGGCCTCTAGGGTGCCCGTTGCGCATTAAAATTTTCAGGGGATACCTTACAATGTCTCGAACCAGAAAGATTCTCCCAAGAGCATGCTCTTACCTGTATTTCAATTCTTTTCCGTAGGTACTCATCCGTATCCTACAGAAATGCTCCTGTCCCGCAAATAAAGTTATGGCAGCCCTCTTCGCTAATAGAGTAGCTCCCGCTGCTGCTAATTCCTGTGTGGTCTGGTACCCAGCATATAGTGCAACTCTGTTATCTTTGCCTAAGTTATGTATAGTCTTTAAATGCATTCCTTTTTTATTGGGGGTAGAAACTGTTTATAGGCACTAGGTACCGGTTCTTCCCTAGTAGTGTAGGATTCCGAGACTGTCTAGAGCTCGTGTACCCACTAAAACCACCCTTTTTATGTCTACCACCGGCCTGTAACTTCTAATCGAAAACATCAGGCGAGTGGACAGTCCTTTACATTCCAAAGTTTCTGTACGCTCTTTCTTCTGCTTCCTTTATCTTTATAATGTCGCTAATGTATTTGTTAATACGGTCCCGCACTAGTCGTTCACTGACCATGAGAGCGATCATATTATCCTGTGTTAATATTATACCCAACTTATCGTTGGTTGCACGTCTCTGTTATTCCCACCTTGGGCACTCGAAACGTGTGTCTTGCAGTGTCTACCTCGCGGCAGTATCTGCACAGATCGGCATTAGCTTTTCCTATTCGCTTCGTATAGGTTGTAAAACTACCGTGGCCAGTAAGCGCCTGAGTAGTTTCCAACACATCAATGACCCATTCCTGTAGTTGCGGAATCATCTATCTGATCCATTCCGCGGCTCCTGCATTCGCACTCCAGTTGTTTTGCGATACCTGTATTGTATGGTCTTTAGCTGCCGGTTTGGTCTCCGCTTTGTTGCAAGGCAGGCTTCTACGTTCTTCTACTAGGGCACGAATTGGAGGAATGTCAGCAAATACCATGCAGTCCTGTATGCACTCGCAGCTCTAACGAGAAATTTTCTTTGTGCTTCCGCTAACCTGTTCATAGGACATTTTTTGTACCCACTTATGCCAACTGGAGCTCCATATAAAAGGATCGATTGTGGCACGTGACAGTACAGTAATTTCTTCCCATAGCTAGGACCTTTAATATTCTCTATCAACCGCATCAACTGAGCCGCCTTTTCTTCGGCTCTCAGGGCTGCATCTGCCTCATGTCTCTCATTTTCAGATATTCACCACATCGGCCACTGTGACCTATAGTGATCCCCAAGTACTTCACGTTTTTCTTTGGTCGAAATTCCGTTGCATTTCAACACTCTGTCTGTTTCAATGCATTCCTAGGCTAATTTTGAATTGGTTATGTTAGAGCTCAGAGCTCAGTACCATTATAGCTGCTTGACCATCGAAGACAATCGCAAATGCTGTGCTTCTAAGAGTTCTTGTCGAGGTTTTAGCTTAGTCTCGTAAGAAGATCCTTTTCGAACCTATATTTCTTGACCGTTTCATCGTTCGATAGAGTTGGAAGTAGAGAGAATTCCACTTGAGATGACTAAATCAGCTGGGTCAGAGTCTCACTTCCTCCAGTCTCCTTTCTAGTTAATAAATGCATTGCCGCTTGAACCACTTATTTATCGACCACTATACTATATATGGGGTGAGGTCTAAGATGACCTACAAGACTGCGATTGGGCATGTTATCATAGCTGCAGTGATACATACATACGGATGCTAACCGTTGCAGATTCTCAAAGGTAGGTATTCCTGGCTGTTACTTGTGTAGGTAATCGTAGTGTGTTTTAGAGTTACAGTCCCATGTTCCGCCTGTTAGGTTTCGAAATATCATTAAAGCTCTTGTTTACTTATTAAATGTCGATTCAATAAGTGTGTCTCACAGAAGTTTTTGTCTTGATTAATTCTAAGTATTTGACTTCTGATTCGCATCCGATCACCTTGCATTCAGGCGGATGTATTTCTTGTTCGAATTTTTTCTGCTCCTAGTGAAGGGTACGATTGTGGTTTTTGCTGAGTTAATACTAAATCCTACTAATCGGTACAATTCATTAGTGAGTTCTACCGTAAAACGGGGAACTTGAGAAGTAACCGATATGCCCTCCCGATATAAGTAAAGCCTTTCCAAACATTTTACGCGGAAATGTGTGGTTTTACAGATAAGATATTGAAATAATTAGAAACGCCAGTCTCCAAATGGTATATGGTGACCGTAGATGTGTTTTGCCTAGTATCTATAGGAATTTTAATACAATTCTCATTACAAGTGTGCAATCGTAATGAAAGTATGTACCTAACCATGGTACCTCATAAAAGTTGCATAAATCATGAAATTACAATCAAAAAATAAAACAATCAGAAATGTGTTTTATTACTTGCGTAATTATTATCGATTACATCAAAAACGAAACTATTCTATGATCTTCAAATATGTATTTGGATATAAATATAATTTTTAGCATACCACCGCCCTCTGTGGAAATATTTGTTAAGTACAAAAGCGTCAACGGAAATATCATAGAATAAATCCACTATTTGTGTAAAAAACGGTTCAAATACAGAATAGTTTACAGATTTCTGCAAACACAGTTTGTCGTGATTATTTGTTACACGGTTAAGGGGGAATTTTCCACGAGGAGGCGCCACTTGTACTATTTTCTATGCATTAGCAGAATATTAATAAGTGCAAGACATTTTACAAGATTACAACGGGCGCAACAAAGACGCACATATGGGAAAAACATACCCCAAAAATATGTAGCGTAACCTTGATCATTTCATCCCATGGAGAAAAGGTAAACGACGGTAACGTGGTATGGTTATTTCGGCGATATAGTGACCCAACTTTTAATTACCTATTAGAATTATTTCCAACCTTTGCAAAACCAAATAAATGTTTATTTTGTAAAGATTACAAAAGCTAAATTACAAAATGCCCACGTATTATTATATATTTATTTATGAACCAAAAATTAAAGATTTACATATGTCAAAATGACATGAAAACATACAAATACAAACAATATTTTGTAGAATCTGTTTTAAAAAACTAAATTACCCGCGCCGTGTTAAGGCGAAAAGGGACAGAGAAGGTGAAAAGAACACTCTTCGTCGGTTAAGGTGCACTATGTGTAAACCATTTATGTATATCTGTTATCTGTGTATCATATGTATTTACATTAAATAAATAAAGGAGTATTACTACAATTTATAAACAGTATAGAATTAATATAGGTACACTACCGTTCATATATTTGGGGACGATTAAAAACTACCAATTGTTTTTTTAATTAGAATAAAAACAAACAATTATTTGTAATTTAATTAACTTCTGAACATTGAGTACCTATAAATACAAAACAAAAATAATCCGCTTCGTGATCACATGTTTGTTAGGACAGTTAAAACTAAACTATACATTTTTAGGACTGTCTATATAATTTGGGATTGGATTATTGGATACATTTGAAATAAAAGTTTCGAGTAGTCTTCGATAGTATTTTCATACGTAATCACATTGATATTGAACTCTTCATTCAAAGCTATTTAAAAAAACTGACACATCAGCGTTATTTCGTAGTTTCCAACATGACTATTACATATATACTTTTGAAGTACCAATCGATTCTGTACCTAGTAAGAACAAACTTGAAGTAATGACCCTCTCTCCTCCCTTCGCAAGAAACAGATACTTAAGTGTAAGTGTTGTCAGAACGACGACAACAATAACGAAATAATAACTAAAGTAGGAAAACTTGGGACAAACATATACGAATAACATAAAATGACAAACCTCATTAGAATTTAACTCAAACTTTCCACAAACATACATATGTATGTACATAAGTACATCTCGTAATTATACCGACCATGAAGTTCATTAAAACCTCAGAATTCTGTGTTAGAAACTTATCGAAAATTTGAAAGCCACACTCGAAAAAGCAAAGACCAAACTTAGTGAAACAAATCAGTTGAAGAAAGGACACAATTATCCAATATGAATACATTTTTAGCTATAAATATGAAACAATACTAGACTAAACGAGGTATGCGAAAGCTTGAGACTACTACTTCGATACTCATATGGGTGCCAAACACTCCCAACCCTTTGATAGACCTCACACAGAGGTATTTTGGTGTCATCGGAACCATGCCATTACAGCACCCACCAGAGCGAGTCTGATGTCACATAAGAAGCGAGAACCTGACAAGCATATGAGCTCTAGGGATAGTACTCGCACTTCCGTATACCTCGCCTGCGCAATAGCAAGTGAAAATTAACTGAATAGCATGTATTCATAAAACCGACCGAAAAAATTACAGCTAAAACTGCAGGTAGAAGAAATTCGAATTGATAGGTAATTTTCCCAAGACACAGCAACTTACATACATATGTAAGTGTATGTATGTGTTGTCACGAGGACAACACAATTCGAACGACATAATCAAAATCGGAAAGTTTTTGGACGAAAAAATAAGTCCAATTAATTACCATACGAATGTACAGGTAATATCGTAGTTAGAAGAAACACGAATAACAATTAATTAATTAATTAAGAAATATTGTACTTGGAAGAAATACGAATTGATAGGTAATTCCCCCAAGACATAGCAACTTACATACATTTGTAGTGTATGTATGCACGTGTTGTCACGAGGACAACACAATTCGAACGAAATAGTTTTTGGACGAAGAAATACGAATATTTTAATTTCAACGGACAGCAGGACGTCCATCCACTACAACGACTGAACTCGAACTGAGAGACGCTCAACGTATTTGTAAACAATGTTCGAACGAAATAATCAAAATCGGAAAGTTTTTGGACGAAAAAATAAGACCAATTAATTACCATACGAATGTACATACAGGTAATATCGTAGTTAGAAGAAACGCGAATAACAATTAATTAATTTAGAAATATTGTACTTAGAAGAAATACGAATTTTTTAATTTGAACGGACGGCAATTCGGCAATACCTCCGTCCGTAACAACGATTCGACTCGAATTGCGAGATGTGCACAGGCATGTGTAAACAATGTAATTAGTTCAAGGAGATTAGTGACGTCAGCAAATTGAAAATATATTATACTTTCAGACATTGTATATACGGGGTGGTATATAAAAGTTATATAGTATACAGGGTGTGTTTTATAGAGATTGTTGTAGACAGTGTACTGTGACTATTGTATATACGGTAATGTTGTACATATACAGGGTGATTGACGTATACGATTGTTATTAACGAAACTACTGTAGTTAGAAGAAACACGAATATTTCAATTTCAACGGACAGCAATCCGAACAAAATAATCGAAAGCAGAATGCATGAAACAACGAAGAATACGAACAACATAACTTCACAAATTTCATTAAACTTGGACCAGTCAAACTTCCCTCAAAAATAATCGTCGCCGTAAAAAAAACGTGAAATCATTGACACGACCGACAGCAATTATTATCCCACAGATACCGAATAAGGCACCTCATTAAAAAAAAGAGTCCATTCAGCTACGTATACAGGGAAGTATCAAATTCCCTGATTATAATGTAAAAAAAATTATTTGTCAAATTTACTGTAAGAACACATGACAAACACACATAATACATAATTACATACACTTCGGCGTAACAACGATAAATTCATTAGGAGGAATTACATAAATTATCTTTCGCACTATCAAGTGGTGGAATCGAGACTTTAGCGGTTGGTAGCGCTTGGAGAAGTAGAAAAACAATAGGGATAAAGTGTAAGGTGAAAGAAAAACCGGCAGGAAGAACAAGAGGATTTCAAATAGCAAAATCACACAACATTCAACGAAATTGGGAAATTTTAAGGCAAAGGAAGAGAGAGAGAGAGCTGTTTTAGTTTACTAGCGTCCCAATTTATCACATTATAATCTGGTTATTCTAAAACATTTAATAGTTTTATATATCATTCATAGGAACAACAATATGATTTATATTAAGGAAGCTGTAGTGACAGCATGTACAGTATTTTAAAATTTCTGTTCTTATTATTATTATTAATGGCGCTCTAATCAGTAGTACCAGTATTTTATCCGAGTTTTTAAATGATTTTGTAATTTTATTAAACATTTTTTTAAGATTCTTCCTACTTTAAGATATGTACTTCCTACTTCTCTATACTTTAAAAGAAAATAAACCGTTTGTCATATAATTTTTACTTTGAATTTGAATTAATTTTTGTAATAAAGGTGCAGTAGGTACGGTATATTGTTGTACAGAGTGAGCAACCGTGACCGCCAGTGAGTCCAAATTTTGAGATGATAACATTATTAAGCTGATTACTAATCTCTCAGATAGTTTTATAACTTAACCTTAAAACAAGAGACGCTTTTCGTGGTACATTTTGTACTTTTTAGATTCGTAGGTGGGCAATTTCATGTAACTTTATTCCAAATTAAAGAAAAAATATTTCGATATTGTAAACAAATGATGAGGTAGCATAACGTTGTCAGTATGTGTAAGTGTCATCTGTCACAGTTTTAACGTTTGCAGGGATTAGAGTTTCTCCAGATGTTATACTATGAAGACTTATTTTACTTATACACCTTGTCTAACTTGTGTTCTGGCACTGTCAAAATGCCTAGAATCAGTTATTTTTTAAAATTTCGAGTATCATAACTATCAAAAAATGTCTAATAGCCGTCAAGTTGTAAAACAAATTTTTCTTAGATGTGATAAGTAGCTGTACATAATTTGTTGATAGTTGTATCTGTCAAAATATATCTGATAGCTGTCAAATAGTACGACCATTTTTTTAACATTAAGTGATTATTTTTTTTCAAATATTTTCGGTATTGGTGCATATTGACGTCAAGCTAATTAAGCTAAAACCAACAGGGGTGTAGTAATAAATAATAAAACACAATTATTTTGGCAAAAACCATCATTTTTATTAATTTTTTTGTATAATTTTTATTCAGACATCTTTGATTCAATAATACAATAATTATTTTATACGTATGAATAAAACATAGAAATTGCGGCGAAACTTTTTGAAATAGAGGGAATCCCTTAAACGAGATCTATCCACCGCATATAAAGTCCGTGCGTGCATGTCTCGTTTTCGAAAATAACTTATACACTTTTGTTTATTAAAAAAAAAAAGGAAAAAAATATATCTATAATTATCGAAACGAATTGAGACCACGAAATAGGACAATTAAAAATAATAAACAATGAGGGGAGCCGGAGGGGGGTAGGGTATACGATGTAATAGAATCAAGAAAAAACACTTAACGTACTTAGTTTTATATGACAACAAATTTGGGTAGATTTTGATAATTCTCTCGCAATAATGAGAAACAAAGATTTAATTAAATTTAATGCAAGAAGGCAACAACAAATATATTCTTTTACAATTTTCTTTTTTCTATAATTAAATTGAAAAATAAATACAACTTTAAGTCTGAGCAAAATTTTTTATTTAAAAAATGTGTTTGTTGTATCTATTTTCCGAATTGTAACGACATTTTATAAAAATATTTAATAACAATTTAAACTGCAGGGGGCGTTAAAGAACTTTAGAAATTTCACCTTATTTTATTACTCAACAATTGTCAAGATCTCTAGATATTTTTTTATTACATATATTAAACAGTTTTATTTAATTTTTACTAGAATTAGCATTATATATCCGAAAGAACATAAACATTACTATTTGAATTTATATTTCATTTATCACATTATGATATTTACAGAAGTGAAAAAAAGTAGAAAATATAACTTAAAAAACCCTCGCTTTACACATATAGTTTGGCCAGTTTTTAACACAAGGATTGACCACAGAGAGAGCACGTTTTCATTTTTATTTCATTAAAACTTTATACAATTATACTTACTTAGTTAATAAAAACAATCACACTTAATTTCATCTTTTTTTATTTAATTATCTTATCTTCCTTTTTGTAAATCATTATCTATAAATGTTTCTTTAATTTCTTTTGTTAATAATTCACATTTATATAACAAAAGTTTTTCGCGTGATTTTGTTATATTCCGTTATTGTATATAGGTTTCTTCTTGCTATAGTATTGCCACAAAACGATACATGGACGAAGACGGTTATGAAAGAAATAGTAATGTTTTAGGTGATGAAAGTCTATTTATGAATATCTCACGGTTATTGTTACTATTTAGGCATCATTGTTTTCCGAAGAATTGCTTCATTTTTCTTGATTTTGATAAGGGGATACTGCGTAGTTGTTCTTGTTGTATTGGAGGCGTATTGTTTTGCTTCAGTCGTCGTCTTTCTTCTCTGGTTTGAGATCGACCATAGCGTGTAACTCCTCAGGAGTATGACTAGAACAATGAAAAATTATCGTATTAGCTACACTAACTCCTAATCTTATTGTATATTTTTTTAAGAAATAATTGACAAGTTGGAACGAAGTATAATTCCGTTCTACAAATTTAAGATTTTCAGTTGTCTAGTATTCTTTTACTTGCTAACTCCATAACTACCAATTTGTAGTTACCAAAATATTGTACTGACAGCTGTTCAATTGTAAGAACAGTCACTTTTCACGCATGAGGTCCTTCTGACAGGTGTAACTACAAACGTATATTTATGTAGTGGCGAACAGTAGGCAGAGAATTAATTTAACACATACAGCATTTAGTTCGTCTGACAATTAAACTACAAAATACACAAGAAGAGAAATATAGATAAAGAAAAGTTCCTCATGAACTAGTTGGGAAAAAACTACTTTCATAATCCAAGCACTTGAGAGGTCATATTTATGCCAGTGGCATTATTTCTTGGAGGCCAATTCCTCGGGCCTGGTCCATCCTTCGGCGCCACCAAATCACAAATCATAGAGTCCATTAACGAATGGATACATGACAAGTCCAGTGAATGGTGGTAAAGATCACCAGGACAAAGACAGGCAAAAGAGTTCCTGAAAGAATAGAAGCCTGAATTCACTAGAGACCTGCTAGGTAAAGACAGAAAAACCGTCAAAATTATAGTAGGTCTGTTGACAGGTCACTTTAGACTAAATAAGCATATGTATAACATACGCCTAACGGAAGATGCCACATGCAGATTCTGCAAGGAGGAGAAGGAAGAAACCCCAGTCCATGTGCTGTGCTATTGCAGAGGCCTGGCAAAGACAAGGTTTCTAATGTTTGTAATAACTTTAAAAGGGAAAGGTGCGAATAATACAATATTCAAA
>SMLS01070527.1:0-13252 GCA_004785975.1 Popillia japonica | reverse complement strand
GTCAGAATTGGTGGTTTAAATGGTATGTGGCATACTTAAATTGGAGTGTAATAGATCTTATAGTTAGTGCGTTTTTACAAGTTATTATGCAGATTAATCCCGAATCATTGGTTTTCAAAGTTAAGGACCAGTAACTCTAAAACTGTTATCTGCAAGGATGAATACCCAAACATCAAGCAATAGTCTATGGTATTTCAAATATAACAGATTTCTATAAGTTTACATAATATCCTGTCAGTATTTAAGCCAGCATTTAAAAAACAAGCAATGTCGTTCCCATAGGTTTTTTAATGCGTAATAGCAATAAATTGTGCTCATTTCTATTTATTCGTGACACTATCATTCGAAAATCCATAATTTAAGTTCTAATTACTCCTAAAAATAAAACGAATTTGTCATTACTATTCACGGCATAATTAACTTATGTATAATATAAGTACTTCAGTATCTACTTACTTAATTGCAGTTTCTTGTTACAATTAAAATTACTTATAATGGTGGGCTAAATTATTTCGTCGTTACAAAAAAAAATTCGTCACAGCACTTTATGCGATAATTTCAATGGTATTCCTTTGATAAAACAATTGTTACTGCACCTAATTAAAATTTGTTTTATTGTATATTTTATATGTCGTATATTGTAATACTATAATGAATGCCTAAAACAATATATCCTTTATTTTCGATTATTTAACGAGCGAAACCAATTTCTTTTTACACGATGTAATGTATTATATTTGGTTATACGAAAAAATATATACAGGGATCAGCCAATTAAATCTAATTACATGCATATGATACAGTTTGTAGATTTCTTCTAAAGGTTTTTATCTGAATTGTATATTATCAATTCATTGCTAACCGGAAAAAAACAAACATTGTTGTTTAGGTACAGTTTAGCTTTCTCCACTGATGGACTTTGGATATCATAAAAATGAAAGTTTATAACGGGATGATAGGCCTTACTTTGCTTTTTTTTGTTTGACAGAAAACAGTGCCACATTTTCTACTGTTTGTGGTCATGTTGGGAACTATATCGTGTGCAGTGACAAACTTCTCTGTATTTCTCTATGTAGTCATGTGGAAAATTAACTAATTATAACAATTCGAATCTAGTACCCTTGGTACGGCCACAATCCTGCCCACATGCTAATGACATTTTTCAGTATCTCAACCACCATTATCAACAATCATGCTAATGAAGTTTAGCATAATTATTTGTTATTTATTTAAATAGGTATACAAAACAGCATTTGTACGATTGCTCTATTGCAGCATCAACGATCTGACAAAATATATTAAATCGTAACAGGTTCTTATAAGTAATAGGCAAATAATTTGCAGATGATAATCGACAATATGACAGTATGTGAAAATTAAATCATAACAATCTACATACATCAGATTTCGAAATAAATAGCTAAAATCCTGACAATAATAATACAATTTCCAAACATTAAGTCAGGCATATGCAAACTAAAATTCAAGCATGGTTATTTGATACCTGCAAAACATATTCTATGGACTGCCCTTGTACTTTATTCCGTCTAACAAATTTTCAATTTTTTTTTATTGTTGTTAAAGTATTGGAAAGAAAGCAAGAAGGTTTTCGTTAAGTCATACTCAGGTTATCAAGATTTTAGATGTTGGTAACAAAAATTCTTAACCAAATTACTTATTTTAAACCAAGTCAACGAATAGATCTTACTTGAAGTTCATATAATAATATAATATATAATAATAATAATAATAATAATAATAATAATAACCTAATAATAATCACTTGAGTTAACACGTCACTTCACATCTCAATGCTCTTAATATTTTGACGGAGAGCATAGCCAAGCTCTGCTTTCTGAAGGCTACCAAACCTGGAACATGCTCCGAGAAGATCTGTCAAGGGAGTTCAGGTTTGTGAACAGATTTACCACAAAGCTTGGCACCAAGAGCGTGTCTTAAAACTTAGTAGCAACGCCATCAAATGGTACAGCGATGGTTCCAAAACGGCAAAAGGAACCGAAATATGGATACATGGGCCTAGAATCAAATATGTATATCGGAAGGTTCTAATTGTAGCCAAGTATCTATCAGGCTGAAATACACGCTATGGAAAGATGCGCCCAGTTCCACATTAACCGAAGCTACCAAAAGCAAGAAGTTATTACAATGTCCGATAACGAGGCAGCCATTAGCGCGCTAACCTCAAATATTATCAACTCCAAAATAGCTTGGAAAACGTCTTGGCAAACTAAATAAGCTACGCAGAAGGAGTAAGATAACCCTACCGCGGATTCCGGGAGACACAGAAAGAATCTGTTTGCAGGATAAGTAGTAGTATAATACTGGAAAACCTCAAAAGTGAAGTAGTTAGCAGAGTGGAAATCCGAATACTGGGAGAATCTCCAGGGAAACTCTTCTGGGCACATATAACCAACAGAGATTTTATGAATGCATCAATCTGAGCAAAAATAATATACAAGATCTTATCAGGACATGGCAAACTAAATAGAATTGGAACAATGGAGAAAGTCCAGTGCACATTTTGTGGTGAAGAGGACGAAACATCGTATAGTTTAGTTTTGTCGGTTACTCACTTATGTTCTAAACTTTGTTAGCCAAAATGATTTGAAATCACTACCATTTAATATCAGTTCACTTTGACACAGGTCTGATTGTACTATCGCAAATTTTAGGATTGTATGTTTGAGTTCGCTAGAAAATATACGATTATTAAAGTACTGACTCCTTGTACCCTGAGATACACCTTCTCAAATTGGTGCAATTCATTAACCCGACATTTTTTGTCTTTTTAGTTTTTTCATTCCTTTAATTCTAATATCCAAACAAATAACATTAAAAAATCACTATTTCTTTTAAGATACAAAAGCGCGAATACCTAACATCCTCGATTACAAAATACTTCTGCATCATTTTAATTTTCCATTATTATTGCGTGCAGGTACACGCAAATACATACTAAGCCATTTTGTATTAAATAAAACTGTCAAAACCGATTTTCTATCGGAAGTGCGTGTCACGTTGCAAAAAAAACTACGGACATTCAACCTAACATAAACATATGTGTACGAGTATACAGACTTCCATGTTTTTACAATATCTTTTCGTGTATCTTCTAAACCTGACAGCACGGCTGTAGAGAGTACAGTACACACATACATATGTATATACGTCAATTTTATGAAAATGTACTTTTTTCGTTATTGTTGTGTTTTTATCGTATTGTAGGTTGAAATGACCGCAGGGTCCACGTTTGTGGCCTTTACAATTTCACATGCACGCGATTGTTAGAAGATCCTTTTGTACATGATATGGGTTATAGGTACTGGAAAAATGTCCCTATTTTGTTTATAATTACAACGAAAAACGTAAAAAAATTGATGTTACTGTCTAGTGACTTGCGTTTGACAGGCTATTAATTAAAAAATTCGGTTCGTGTGCTCTAGAACAGATTCTATATTCCTTTTAAGATAAGCTCGGGTCTAAAATAGATGTATTTTTGCTGAAATGCATCATATAAATAATTAGTTAACAGCAGCTTGAGATTGGTTAATCAATTTTAATGACATACTTAGTCAAATAAGCATACAAAGCCAAATAAGCATACAACGTTCTGAAACAGCTTCCACCGAATTGCTGTCTGTGGAACTGATATGTATTTACTTAAAATTAGTTGTTCAGAACGTTTGCAGATATCTGTAGATAGTGGGAGCTCACATTTTCTATGAGATAAGTAATGGTCAACGTGTTTTCCAATGCTTAGTCCATTCCATAACTTTATTCCATCAACGTCAATATTTAAGCATTCACTGAATAACTTATGAATTACAAACGAAGCAAGCAATTCAGTTTGAATAAATATATTATGCAAGCTCCACTTGAAGAAAGAAGCCAAAGCCATAAATAATCAAAAATATTGGTAGCAATTGCCCAAGAATATATAAATTAGATTTAAATTGGTAGAGATTAGCAGACAAATGAGGAATCGTTTCTAAGGGTCTTCCGCATTCTTCCATAATGACAGGAAAAGCAGTCGAGTCTCTAATAAGCTACAGCTTGATTCACTGACTCAAAGCACATGTATACCAAACGTTAATTAGAAATTATTAAATACTTTGAGCTAAATAACATAGATAATTACAATTTCAAAAAAAACTCTATTTGGCTTTGTTACTTTCTTGTTGGCATTTGTTCGAAATGACCACCATACGATCTAGTTGTCATGACATTCTGAATTAGTTTTATTCATAGTCAATGCAATATGTAATAATTTCAAATGTCCCTGATACTGTTAGATATGGCAGATCCTTCATATTAACTCGCAAATATTTGTTCTGAACAAAGTAAGTCTAGAGATCTTGGATATCTATGAGTAGTTTCCTTCTCCTTCAAGTTTTCTAATCCATTGAGTCAAGAATTGTCTTACACGTAACACAAAATGAGGAACAGTACCATCGCGTTGATACTGCCTACCATGTCTAGTCACTGGAGAGACGTCTCTCAAGTCAAGTTCCAGAAAACATAAATAGATTTCAGAAATTAAATGGTCCTCAAAAACGAATGGACCAAATTATATCAATTTTGCATCTGATATTTACTGGATATAATAAGTTTATAAACCATTACGTCTACACATTTCCGAATTTACGTACGTAGCACAGTAAATTTTGCAGATACATGATGAAGAGGTACACCAAAAATGTTTTCAAATTCATTCGTATGTTTCCTCCTTTTCTAGTATTTACTGGGTAAGCCATTCAAGCAACTGTTTCTGGGAAGTTCCATTTAAGCATCTGGTTATAGTTCTGGTTATAGTTCAAAATACCTCAGTGACGTTTTGTGCTGTTTCTCAGAAATAAACTTAGTATTATGTATTTTTTGAGCCGTTCAGTATTTGACTCAAGCAATCCGTTTCATCAATTGTCACTTTAGAGAAAATTACCACACTTTAGCCTGTACCTTCGCTCCTTCTATTCGATACGTAGTAAACTTGGTGACCTGTATACAGTATGAAATATAGGCCATGCTTTCCTCAAGTAGCCTACGAAACAAAACTTCAATGTCTACAAAATTATGGTGGGTTAAATAGTAGCAAATACCTCAGGAATGTTGTTGATGTTTCTTCATCTGTGAGTTGACCTAAAACTTATACAGCCCATATTTATCATTCAATACTAGCGACCAATATAAATAATATTTCTATCCACAGACATAATTGCAAGGGGAGTATTGGAACATCACCGATGATCCCTTTAACGCTTGCAACATATTAAACATATTTAAGAGCGGCTTACATCAGCTACACGTGTAAAACACAAACAATTAAATCTAGTGTACCACGCGAACGCGGATTGTTTTGCGGAGTGTGTTTGAACCGCTGCAACCAAAGCAAATAGCTGCTAAACAACGGCAAATACCCCGACATAAATGTAAGAGGAGTTCATTCGGCGAAGCTTCTACCCTACCTAGTGTCGTAAACTGCTTTATATAACATTCATCTAAAAGTATTACACCCAAGAGCGTCAGTTACATACATCGTAACTTGACTCATTCTTGACGTACCAATTTTTGGTTGAGTAACTATAAACCTCAATTTTTCAATTTCAGTCTAAAATTTATTCCAAATCTTATTCAATTTGGCACTATTTTAAATAAAATACGTATCAGTAAGTAATTAATTCAGTTCTTTCAATGACAATGTAGATACTTTTGTTCACAGCTGTACAGGTTTGTACTAATAAAAGCGTATTTTATGGTGTTTTTACTAAAGTTATTTGTTTGCAAAAAAGCCATAAAGCGTCTGCGTTAATCTAGTTTTTATGTTCAAACGTAGACGTACGCAGATTTAAAATCCACAAGTGACATTTCTATAATCTAACGATGTCTGGTGCAATAGGGATCTAATATTTCACTTGCGTAATAGTACAGAATAAAAATGCATCAGTATATCTTTTTTAGACTAATCGTTAAATCACCAGGTCTCTGAGAAAAAAAATGACTCATTATTAAAACTCTCAGATAAAAATTCCAGATAGGAATTAAATAGACTATAAGAGGTTTTGAATATTCTGAATATGAAGAATTTAAAGATAGAAAATTCTATATGAAGCGCAAGAAAATAAAATTAAATTTTACTTAACGTTTGTACACCTAAAACTACCCAAATTAATAATATTGATACCAAATATGTTATTCCACGAATATAAAGAAATGTAAAGAAACCAGTTATAACTTAATCTATGTACATTCAAAACATCATTTACTAAAATGCCACCATCATAACAAAAATAAAAGAAATTAAGGCAATCACTCGAAGGACACTGCTTGTGTTGGATAATCAATACAGTCGAATGCGAAGCGTTGCCCTTCTTAGCGAAAAAAGTAATATTTTTAGAATGTAAGGTAAATATTTGGAAATTCACCCTCTGTGCTCGTGTACACTATCAGGACATAGACACCCCGCTCTTTAATTTGGATGTGGGGTGAAACAACAGTCCCTATTACTTCGTCGTTTGCTGTTTGGGTGTTTACCGAGTCAACCGAAAGTATTCGTCCAACAAAATGAGAAGGTATTTCTCTGGTGTTTTTTTAGGTGGAAAGCGTCACATCCTATATAAAATAATAGAGCAGAAATAAACTGGAAATGATGTTGAACTTGTACAATGTCATTGGATGAAAGAAGTTCTAGATTATAGAATAAAAGAATCATTATTCATACAGATTATATGCAATAATAAAAATATTTAAAATACCTTATCAGCGGAAAATGGAAAGTTATTTGAAGATTCAACGACAAAATGACCAATAAAAACGCCAAAAACTGACTGGAAATGTGTTAAGTATATTTCCATTTTTTTTTGAGGATTACCAATCTTTAATAACATAACTAGGTCTAAACCGTATGAGCTCTTGCCAAAACCAGGTCTAAACCTGATCAGCTGATTTAGACACAAATTATTCTAACAATAAGACCAATTATTGCTCTGTAGATCTTGAAGCAAAACTCTATAAATTAAAATCACGCTCAGGTTGATTCTTTCAACATTTGCTTCAGATCATCTAAGGTCTGAAGTTAATCACAATGTAAAATCATCGTCGATTTAGGTGGTATACTACAGCACTTTCTGCAGAAGAATTGAGAATTGAAGTCGAGAGCATTGCACGGCGAGTCGAAAACGAAAAGAGCTAAGTGTGGTAACACGTACTGCCATAATAACTCTACACATAAAAAACAATTCCTCACGAATAATAGCACACAAATTTAAATTAACTTATCGGGAAGTTCAAGGAATGGTGAAACGTTATCAGACAACCGGAACCACAGCACCACGAAGACGTTCCGCAAGACCCAAAGTGACTACATCGAATGAGGATTTAAGAATTACATTGATCTCTAAACGAAACAGACTAACAGCTCCAGAAATTCGCGCACAGTTAAGAAAATGAAGGCTGTGCAAATCGGGTGTCGCTCGCAATAGTGAAAAGGCGGTTAACGAAGCAGGATTGCACCATCGAATAGCCGCAATAAAACCATTACTGCGGTCACAAAACCGTATGAAACGATTGGAATGGACCAAACAGCATAAAGAGTGGGACATGAATATGTAGTCAAAGGTGCTATGAACGGACGAAAGCGAATTTCAAGTTTTCGGTTCTAATCGGCACACTTTTGTTAGAAGAAGAGTTGGTAAAAGGATGCTGCCGGAATGTGTTGCACCAACTGTTAAACATGGACGGGGTTCAGTGCTGATTTGGGGTTCATTTTCCTTTAATGGCGTCGGAGAACTGCATCGACTTGAACGACTTTTGAAAAAACGAAATTATCGAGACATTTTGGAGCACCACGCTATTCCTTCGGGACGAAGGTTAATTGGTGAGACGTTTTACTTGCAGTAGGACAATGATCAGCACATCTCCCAACTTTGTAAAAATGATTTGCAAGTAAAAGAAAGAGAAGGTAGGCGTTACTCCAAGAAGACAATAATGGTCCCGTTTACTTGGAGAATGAATTTGTTCGAACTCCGGTGCTCGACCATTTTCGCCTCCAAGATACCAATATCCGGCGAGGCGAAATATCTGGGTGTGATCCTGGACGCCAAATTGACATACAAGTCGCACTGGTACATGTGACAAACAAAGCGATGAGATCCTTCTGGGCCTGCAGAGCTATGTTTGGTAAAACGTGGAGGCTGAAACCTGAAATGTTGTATTGGCTGTACACGAAGGTCATAACACCCTCCATAACTTACGCTTCAATGGTCTGGTGGCACAAAGCCAGCTTAGGGTATGCGGTAAGTACCCTAAAGAAAGTTCAGAGGATTGCTTGCTTGGGCATCACGGGGGCCACGTCTTCGACGCCTACGGCGGCCATGGAGGCCATACTTGGCCTCCCTCCGCTGCTGTAATAGATGCAAACGCCTCACTGGTAGAACCGGTGACCATACGGGCATCTTCACCTACATCGAAAATACGGCACCACTGTCCGTTAGGCCGGACAGGATCCCACCCATCTTTAGTTTCATTAGAAACTACAAAGTAGTTATCCCCACCAGGGAGACTGCTATAACTGACATCCGCAAACGCAAGCAAGAGCTTCAACGTTGGTTTGTAGATGCTTCCAAAACGCCAAATACGGGCATTGGAATCTAGAGGGACGGGGAGCCGCATGGTGAATCTATCAGCCTGGGCTCCTCTTCTTCCGTCTTCCAGGCCGAAATTATAGCCATTCAGACATGCCCGGAAGGAATTTTAACCTCCTCGCATGGGAATGAAGTGGTGGAAACTCTAGCGGACAGCCAGGGTGCCCCCAAGGCCCTACAAGCTGTCAAGTTTGATTCCGAAGTAGTTTTAAACTGCCACAGGAAGCTGAAACAACTAGCTGAACTTCACAGTGTTACGCTCTGAGATGGGTGCCGGGCCACTCCGAGATCGGGGGGAATGATATTGCCGACGAGTTAGCCAGGGCGGCCAGCAACGTCGGTTCCGGATCTATGTGTAGTCACACGTAGATCCGGAACCGACGTGTGGGAGTTCCTATGATTGCGTCACGGCTTTCGTCAGAACTCAGCTCGCTGCCAGACACCGGTCCCACTGGAGGGGACTCACTGGAGTGAGACACCTCAAAATCCTGGGTGTTCACCCGTACCAGGACAGGCTCCGTAAAGCCGTCTCTATGAGCAGGCCCAGGCTAAGGATGCTAACAGGTATCCTGACTGGCCACTGCACACTGAACAAACACCTGTTTCGCATGGGCTTAGCAAATTCTCCCCAGTGCAGAAGCTGCGGGGACGTGGAGCAAACTCCCGTGCATCTCCTTTCCGACTGCCCTGCATGGAACATGGAAAGGCGGAGCTACTTTGGGGGCGCGAGATTGGACGAATCCAAACTAGAGAAACTAACTCTCGACCAGTTCGCACACTTTTTCTCACAGGTGCAACCGGGATGGAGGGCCTAAACGATATGGGGGCACAATAGGCCTTTTTGGCCAAGTGGCCGTACGGGGTCACCCGCCCATGAGACAATAAAAAAAAGAGAAGGTATATAAATACGGTTTGGAAGCCGCGATCGCTCGACATTAATTCCATCGAGTTGTTGTGGGATGAGTTAGACAGAAATGTACGACACCACTGTCCAACATCCCAGAAGCTACTCTGGGAGCAATTAGTGAATGCCTGGCAAGCTATACCAGTAGATATCATCCAAAAACTAGTTTCGCGATTGCCACATATTATTTGCAAAAAATACAGTCCAAAGGCGATTACTTTCAAGAACAATAAAATAGTAATTATTCCGTTCTATGTGTGTTTTTACTACAAATATTCTTGTATTTTATAAAAAACAAATGTTTGTTTTATAAAAAAATTATATTTTCATTTGAATATATGTTTAGTTTCAAAAAAACATGTAACAGTTTATTGTAATTTCCGCAGTGATCCCTCATTTTTGGTCGATAGTGTATCTGACAGTCTCATTAACTGATAATTGAAATTATTATTTCTACTATAGGTTCAAATTTTGAGGTCAATAATTTCAACCTAATTTAATTTATAAACTCTGCGTCGATCTCCGGCTTTCGCGTTTACTAAAACGACGGTAAGGATTATGTACACACTTAGGAACTAGGTCACGCAGATTTCGTGCTACCCCTAGCTGCGCTAGCAAATATATTTCACCCTAAATCACATCCTTTAAGGAATAGCCGTACCAATATGTCATCCGCAAAAAAAAGAAAAATGATGCTTACTTAGGAACGAAAAAATTATTCATATCACTTAATCAAGACGGAACGGCAACAACAACACCCTCTACCGACGGCCGAGAATAATATTCTATCTTCTTTAGGTGAAGTGAAGAACATTTGAGTGGCGTGCAATTAACCGGAGCTGCAACGTTTTGGTGCATTTAGCGAGAAAAAGAGACGGTGGGTGAGCCGGGGGTGGTGGAACGCGGGCGGGGAGTAGGTGCCGGCAGTTACGGCAACGGTAAAGGGGATGGTAGTGGTGGCTGAGGCGGTGGTGAAGCGAAGCGAGAGGAGGAAGCGGCTTAGGGATCAAAAAATACGATCAATAGCGCTCTCCAACTTCTTACACCCCCTTCAATTGCAACGATGCGCTGTCAAAACTATCCCCCTGAGAGCGAACGACGTGCACGCCGTAGCAAGCAAAAAAAAAAACACGAACGCAACTGGAAGAGAAAATACCACGCATACACGTGAATGTGACGTGCCACGGATGTGCATTCGTATTAAAGTTCTGTGTATGTTAAGGATATGCGTTTTCGAATACTTTTTATTTTCCAGACTGTGACATACTTTGGGGTTTTTGTTTCCTCCGTCGGTTAAATTTTATAGTAGATACTCGGTCAACATAATTTAAAAAAGGGCAAATAACGACTTCCGGCATATATGTAGCTATTCATCACCTTTAAGGTATCGGCGACTTGATTTGAATTTTCGACATAATTATATACTGTAGAGTATATTTTAATATATCGCAGAAGAATGTTGAATGCAAATTTGCTAAGAAATGTATGTATTTTGTGCCCGACGCTACATTCATTATATATTAACTCATAAAGATTGCCATCTTTTATGATATGTCGTCGCCTGGGAGTCATGTTATTCTGTATGCATTTTGATCGAAAATTCAGAGCTTGTGTTCTACATATATCTTTTGCTCGTTATACCAACTTGCAACTAAAATGCTAACAGCTTTCAGGTTATGTACATACTTCCACTTTGTTACACGTTCATATATTATCAGATATTGTCGCGTTTTGTATAATTAAATAAAAGCTGACGCAGAGATACAATGATTTTCAAAGGAAGATCTTGCGGAGTAAATATTCTTGAACTGATTTTAAGGCTACATATGTACCATCACGGACTTTGGTTATGTCCGGTATCTAGCGGTACAGCCTGCGCTCCTGTCACTATTCCCTTTAAGATAAAACGGACATGGTGACAGGAGCGCAGGTTGTACCGCTATATACCGGACATAACTAAAGTCCGTGGGTGTACATACTGCCCTCACAAAGTTTGGAAGCAATACATAATAAATTCCGTCATAAAAGAAATAAAAACAAAAGTACGGGAATACCATTAAGTCTATTTGAAACTAAAGTATTTCTTTGCTATTTAAAATGCTGTTTTCTAAAATTGCAAAATTTTTTCGTCAAATTTCTGTAATTACTATATGCAAATGCTAGGAGGCACGTAATTGATTTTAGAGCAACGTTCTCCACTTTGCTCTCTTAACCAGGAAGAATATTCAAAAAAGACAACAAAACCGAGTCTTGCCACACTGAATATCACCAGAATAGTTGCGCACCAGAATCGTCATTATAGAAGTAGTCCTATAATGACGATTGAGTGCATATTGAAGTGCACACTTAACAATAAAAAGTCATTATTAAAACATATTTGATTGGACGGACAAATCCATTCGAAATTTTCGGTTCTAAGCGCAGAATTTTTGTTGGTTGCTGACCGGGAGAATGCCGTGGTGGGAGAAAATGACAGTTTGGAAATATTTCGCTGGCATAAGAACAGGTAATTTATTAAAAAGTAACTGAGAAAATACGAGAGGAATAATACTTAGATATCGCGTAAAATAGTCCATTATGATCAGGAAACCACATTATCGGTCAACCATTTACATTCCAGCAGGATAATGATGCCAAGCACGCAGCCAAAGTATATCGAGACTTTTTGCACGAAAAAGTAGCGACAGGAAAAGTTTTGCTAATGGTTTGGCCTCTTTAAAGTTTTGTCCTATCACCTATTGGGCTATTATGGGATGAGCTGGACAGAAAAGCCAAAGAATAACAACTATAGAATACTCAATAACTCTGAGAATACTTGCGGAAAGCTTGGCAACCTATTAGCCCAAATACCTGAAAAGATTAATAAGCAAAAAGCCTAGAATTTGCAAAGCTGTGATATGTGCCAAAGAGGCGTAGATCGATAAAACACCTATAAATTAAGTAATGTACTAAATGATTTATTTTAATACCTATTCTTCGTATATTATTAGTTAATATATTTTAAGTTTGTAAATATTTTTTTATTAAAGTCGCGATACTTAGTTATATATTTTTTTTTCTGAAAATTGTTTTCTTTCAATACCTTGTCGCGGTAGTTTAG
The DNA here is from genome assembly GCA_004785975.1 of Popillia japonica. NCBI lineage: Eukaryota > Metazoa > Arthropoda > Insecta > Coleoptera > Scarabaeidae > Popillia > Popillia japonica. Next base: position 591 of record SMLS01070527.1, on the reverse strand, counting down.
ATATTGTATTTATCGGAATCGCATACCTGCATGACAGACATTAACCTCACTTTTGTCATATCTTGAAAATGCTAATAAACATGAATTCCCAAATCAGCAAATACTACATTTATCGACGAAGATCTGTTCCACGGTCAGCTGCCTTCAAGTTTTTTCTTGGCAGTGATCTTCTTGTACTTTACCAAGACTACGTCAAATGGTAGTGACAACTTGATTCACGACCGTTTAAAAGAATAGTTTCCTCCCCTTCAAGACTAGATGCACATAGCACGTAAATTCAGATCAAAAACTAAAAATTGTAGGCAGTCGTCAAGAACATAATTTGTCCACTATGTCAATATGAAATCCACATATGCAGTGAACTGTTTGTACAAAAATTCTAAATACGCACCATAACCAAACTGATGTATTTGATAACAAATTTTCAGCAGTTTGGGGAGTATTTTTAGGTTGTTGTACGACAATAGATATGGCATCTGTTGTAAAGTTCCTGAACTGTTATACAGCTCAGAATGACTTGATTGTGATTACTTGATGTCGTAAAATTATTTTTTCTGATCGTATAGAATCTCTATAACGTACATATTCTTA